>JAVTVJ010000094.1:2567500-2747500 GCA_034509425.1 Eopsaltria australis | reverse complement strand
TAGAGAAACTGAAATCCAGCTGAATCTACCAAAGGTATCAGTCAGATACAAGGAGTCTACTGTCCCCAGCCACATCTTTGCCACTGAAGCTGGATAGTAAATGTTGGTATTTGGTCAGTCATTACAGATGGGATCTTAATGAAACCATTTTGTCTGAGGGCTTTTATTTATTTGAAGTCTGTCTTTTGAGCTTTTCTAGGTACTAGTAGAGTCTTACAAAGTCAAATTATGCTGGACCCCACACCTGACAAGACATTAGCAATTTTACACATTTTAGGAGGGGATGGGAACAGAGCAGAAAATACAGATTGAATGCAAGCACCACAGTACTCTGACTTGGAAGTGCCAAATCCCACAAGATCTCCTCTGATGCTACAAATTACAATCAGATTATGAATAAGAAGTAAATCTGCTATCTGTACAATCTGTACAAAGGACACGTGATGCTCTTCATGTTGCCTCCAAGTCCTTGGGAAAGAACAGGCTGCAGGCTGTCTAAATGATCCCAACTACGTGAACTTTAAAAAACATATTTTATACATTATCATATGAAAAATTAGACAAAAAGGCCTGCCTTACCAGATTATCAAGCATTCGCATAAGAGCTTCGAACTCCTGTTCACCAATCTGCCATTTTGGATGGGATACAGTACCCTCACCTGCTGGAGACTCAGGGGAACGAGACTTGGCTTTATACTTCCCAGGATCAAGAAGCACTAAGTTGTCAGGTCCACCTGCACTGGCCAGGGTACGTACCTTAAAAACAACAGAGTCATCTTTAAACTTTTTGTGAGAGATGGGGTGAAAACGATAAAAAAAAAGCCTAAAAACATTGCATAAACCCAGAAGAAATCTAGTTAATTTTAAAGGTGAATAAATGAATATGCTTATAAAAAAGTTGTTTTTAAGTCTTTGAAAATATGTGTTTTAATGGGCAGCATATATCAAACGGATGGTTTTGATACAATACTGGAATATTGTCAGTGAAATGTCCTCCCCCAATACAGTGATATCACACATCCTTGTCTTAGTTTAGATCAAGAGTTGAACCAGTAAAGTTTGCAATTATTAATCTGTTTGGAGGTTAATACAGCAGGCTGTATTATTACATAACATATTAAAGCTCTTACTTGTATCTCACAGGCAAGCACTAGGTTATGAATATAGTAGAAAGCCTCCTCAACAGTCTCTCCAACTGATACTAAGCCATGGTTTCTGAGGATAAGGACCTAGAGAAACATTGAAAGAAAATTAACAGCAGTACGCGAAGTATTTGCTTGCCCTTGATGAAAGAACATTTGCTACTGATTAAAGAACATACCAGTCACACAAACACACTGCCCCCCCTCCTTTTTTCTTTAATTCTAGATTTAAATACTGACCTTGCTTTTAGGCCCCAAATTTTTCTGAATAACCACCTTTTCTTCATCATCCACTAAAATACCGTGGTAGTCATGATAAGCTACTTCTCCTAGAGAAAGTGCTTCAGGTGAAATTGGCAAGAGACCACACTTCATTGCAGAAACCTGAGAAATATGAAAACAACTGATTTAATTTCTTGCAACAGAAAAAGTGAAAAAATATACTGATTAGAACTATAATAAGAATATATTTTCATGTATCATATGAATCTATCTCTACAGCTACATACACAGTGGTCTTATACCCCATCCTTAAAGCCTCTGTTTTTGATAACTTTTGGATTGGATACAAAAGTCACACTGATTTTTGGTCTGTCTCAATACGGCTGTTTTTACATGACAGCAACATCAGTATAAAAGGACTCAGGAAAAAAACTCCAAGAAACCACTAAACCCCAAAATCAACCTTGTCCTTCATTCCTTTCATTCCATTCAGTTAATTCCTTCTCCTGCCCCCATGCCAAAAGAAGAACTTTGGTGACACAAAAAATTCTGCAGCACTGCAGGTAAAGTTAAAGAATATTTTTTAAAAGGCCACTCTGTAATTCGTAATTTTAGGAATTTGATAATTTATCCTTAAAATGGTTGTATTACTCTGTTTAATCAATTAATTTAAAAAACCATCAGAATGTGAAAGTCACTCTCTCAAAACATTCCAAAGAGGCAGAAATTACTTGTTATCAGTTTCTCCAAAGAGAAATATTGGGAAAGTTTCAAATATTTCAGAAAACCTTGATAAACTATGCTTTACAAAACCAACAAAATATGCTAACATTTTTATGACCCATTGTCAAAAGATCTGATCTTTTGTGGTAAAGGATACACATATATGAAATACATATTTTCCAATGACAGAACTCAATTTATTGTCTGACCATTCAGGTAACAACCCAGGACGGGTTCTGATTCAAACAGAACCGTATTTGAAGACAGACTAAAACGCTTTCTGCCCTCCAAAAGGGAAGCAAATCTATGACTAAGGGGACCCATCTATTTTTCCCTTTGGAAGGGGTGGGGGAACAGGACACAGGACAAAGCCAGAAGTGAACTTACCGCTGCTCCTGCTGGCGTGTGGATATGGACAATGCATTTGACATCAGGCCGAGCTGCATAAATTGCTGAGTGCAATGTAAAACCAGCTTGGTTTACACCCAGGTTTGTGCTTCCACGATCAACCACATCTCCCTGAATATTGATTTTAACCTGGGAATGAAAAGAATTTGTTTCACGATCAAGACTCAAAAAATCTGATTTAATTCAGCATCTACCACTGAGGCTCTAAAACCAGTTGTCATCATTTATATCTGAAATGCCAAAAGTTTCCTTCAACAAGCTGGACTCAACAGCCAGCAGCTTTCAAGGGCATGAGGTGATTCACTGTGAAAATGACCCACACCTCTGTACAGGTAGATCAACTGGAGGACACCTGGTGGTGAACATGGGCAAAGAAATCTCTCTGAGTTACCTCAGCAGTACCAAACCCAGCCCTCTTCAATAACATTATTCTAAACATATTACACAAGAGTAAAATATTCTCTAGGATAGAATTTAAAGTGGTATATATATTCATATATATATATACACACACACATATATTAATATTTTACAGCTATGAAAATTAGCAATTGCTTACCAGACTAGATGCAGTGACTTCACTATAGAGGAGTCCAAAAGGTACAATAAGGAAGTGCTCTTGCTCAGAATTTACTCTGGCCTAAGGATGAAACAAGAGTAAGAGTTACTAAGAAGATTTCATTAAAGCATACAAGAAGACTCCACACCAATTAAGTTACTTTTACATCCTAATTATGGGCAAGTATGCCTATAACACAGAATATGACTTTCATGTAAGCTACAACAGCTGATCAATGCACAGCACAGTTAATTAACTCACGTTGAACAAAAACAGATGGCAGGTACATGCCAGAGTCCTTCAGATTGGTGGAATTTAGTAAACCTCTATATTGTGTTATAATGACAATTCACCCACTATGGATAAAATTAACAATACTGAGATAAATGGGAAAACCAGTGAATTCTTTTAGTTGAATGAGTTTACACTCCAACTGTGTTTCTAGCCTAGTAAGACATAAGGTATAAAATAGAAGGCTGTGAGAAAACACAAGAATTTGGGCCACACATCTAAAACACCTTGATGCTGAGAAGGGTTTCATCACTGATGCTGGTTCCTGTGAGACATCTGTGAGCAGTACAGCACACTTGCAAATTTTCTACCAAGTATTCTAACCTTCACTCATGTTTTTGCTCTCTCATCTCATTCACACAACCAGGGGTTTATAATACAAAAATAATCTTGACTTCAAAGCATTCACATCTTGGGATGCATCTCTTAAAAAATCTGTACTTTGAAAAGTACAGGACATCTAGGTAATTAAGGTGTCTTTTGATAGTGAATTAATAGGCTTCCTAGGTTTTACTAGACACATAAGACAACTCCCTACTTTGCTATGAGTCTACCCAGCACTTGGGCAGTTTGTGTTGCGGGTTTGGTTTTTTTGTTTGGTTGCTGTTTGGGGTTTTTTAATTCAAAGTTATCTATGAGTTTTCCATTTCCCTGAGATGCAGCTACTTTATGCTGCTTCTGCCTAATGTCTTCTGCTACTTGCAACATTAAATACACATATACTTTGCTATACTTCTACTGCAGGGAAAAATATTCTAATAAGTAGTTGTGCAGCCATGCAAAAGCTTCTAGCACAGATCTGGTTTCCTTTACAACCAGCTGGGAACTGCTCCAGCATAAGAGCCTTCAACTAAAGCAGTCTGTTGAAGTTAACCTGTAGTTTTATGAATCACCAAAGCAGTTCTCCACTATAGAAGTGCAAATGATCTAGCAAAATCTCTTACTTATTTATGCAAGACAAAGAACAAGTATTATTCAAAATGCCCCAGAAGTTAATAAAGCTCAAATCGAAGACAAACAAGCAGCAAGACTCACAAACAACTTTGCTTTAGGATTAGATCCAACAAACAGCTAATGCCCTCAAAGCAAACCAAGACCTGGTGAATGATGTCTACCTTCTGTAATCCTGTAATCTCAAATTCTGCCTGGCCCTGGAGGCACCCAAGTTTACTCTACATTATTGCACTTGACATGAAAACCCTGGAGGTACCCAAGTGTACTCAACATTATTATACTTGGCATGAAAGCTCTTGATACTCTGTAATTCTGCTTCTGCATCAGGACTGCACCAGTCTGAACAATTCCACATACAGTAACTGTCAGTGATTGATAAGGATCCAAAAAAAGCAATGATATGCAATTCCCTGATATGCCCAGACAGAAATTGTGAAGGTATGAGAGTATGTGCCATTCTCCTCTAACACACAGGCTATGACCCTCACAGAAGGCTATTGTACCTTTTCTCTTACTTCACAAGTGCACTGGCACAAGCTTTTTACTTGAATGCAATCACCCAGTAATTACAGCATCCACTCACAAAAAAAGTGAAAACCTGGAGTCAAACACCAGCACTGCTGGTAGCAGTGGTAGCATTCACCACATTCCAAAGGGGCATCTTAGTACTACTTAACAAACATAACCATCTTGTTCTATGTCAGCTTCTGAAGATAAATTCTATCTTTCAGACACCTTCCAGAAAGCTGTTCACTGAAGGAACAGTAAAAGACAGGAGAACTATGACTTGGGGCTGCTGCTGACAAACCAATAGCTTTTCAGTACCTCTGCTATTCCGAAGTGCCTAAAACAGTTTCAGAATCTCATTTTCCAAGTGCTTTGATTGTCTTCCACCTCAACTGCTACCTCCTCTACTGGCATCTTCCTTGTACTCCTCCCCAGAGAAAGCAAACTTGACTCATTCCATCCCAAACACATGCCCTTGCCTCAACCCCTTCCCTTGACATGCTGCTCTTCATTATATTTATCTTTATATCTAAATGTACAAACATTCCCAGGGCTGAACTTTACACTAGAAAGCCATCTCCAAACGCGCTTGTCTAGTAATCTTTTCACTGCATTAATGTCCCTTTTACAAAATCAATTCTCCTGTCATGTATGAAAAATCCGAGGGTGGCACAGAGCTGTTTACAAGAACTATGATGTTGGATATGTTCCCTTACAAAAGGAACCGAACGATCTAACCAATACTGCCTTGATCCTATGCCTACACATCCCATTTATCATCTTCATCTGTTCACAAATAATATGCCTTGAATTCTCAAAAAGCAGTAAAAATAAGATCAGCACATTTCACTCCAACTGCAACTAGAAGAACTGAAAATACATAAAGGACAACTTCTACTATGTAGAATAAAAAACAATTCAGCTCTGTTTAGGACAACAATTGATGGGGCTGCACACCACAGCTGTGACTTTACTCATGAGACTCATGTTGATCATTCTTCTGGCATATAAAACCTCCTTGATTTGACCTCCTTGTCATTATTTTATGCATGCCAGTGATTACTCAGTCACAAGGAAAATTGTTGGCACGCTGCATAAAGCAGAGTAGCTCGCTCATGTTCAGAAATACTATGGCTTCTTTTTCAAAAAGGCTGGTACCTGATCTATAAAATTCAACTGAATGACTAAGAAGATATTTCAGTAACTAGCAAAAAAAGCAAGAAAACTAAGAAGAGACCTTGTAGAATAATAAATACCATTATTCAAAGCATTTGGGATGCTAAAAGACTGAGTCTTTCAGCAATCTTAATTTCATCCTAAGAATTCTCATGCACACTCTCTCAAGACTCTATTCAGATGTGGTAGCTGACATCCAAGCTGAGATGCAATGACAAATCTCTTCACTATTATAATGCTTTCAATACCACTTTGCTCTTCTCACACACAAAGAGAAAATGACAGATAGGGGAGGGAAGCAATTCTCTTGTATGTTAAAACAATTGGTTCAATTATCTGTTGATTCAATACTCACTGTTATATGATTGTAAATAAGCTGAGACCAGCCAAAGAGATCTGCTAATCTGTAGAAAGCTGCCAATTTGCATCGTAACAACTTCTCCCCTTTTTCATAAGCGATGGAATCCGACCCTCTCAGATCATTCACTGGTGTTACCATGCCAAGACCTGAAGAGAAGAAGGGGTAAAAAAAAGCACAAGACAGGTTGAGTTCAGCATCATCTCAAACCTAGCAACATGCACCACTATTACAGTGGTTGTTCTTACTGGTTTATATGAACGTATTAACCTAAGAAATGGACAGCAAATTTTCATTCCTATAATGAAATAATTGATATTACATGAATATAATGACAATCTTGAGCAAGGTAATTACTCAGCACTTGTTTCCTTCCCTACTGTAAATTACTGCTAAGGTGACAGGGCATTCCTTAGCAAAATATTTTTTTCCTCTCTCAAACTAATGATTGTTCGTAAAATACATCGTCATTATTAAAAGAAAAATGTAATCCCAAGTATTCCATTTTTTGAGATACAGGTATTCTTGACAAGGAGAATTACACACCTAAAAAGATGAACACAGGTTCATTTATTAAGAAAATTAAGTACAAGCTAGAGAGAGGAAGATTATGGTAAATAATACAAATACTGTAATTCTAGTTACAACACAATTAGAAATGTGGTTAAAAGTAACTGAAAAAGCAGAACCAGGTCATGCTACAGTCAAAACTAAAGATTTCTTTTGGAGCACAGGCAAGGATTTATTTCATCTTAACACAAAACCCGTGTGTACATGCATTCACACATTCTGGTTTTTTTCCTTTGTTTTCCTTGCTGATGTTTCTTGTCTAAAGCTTCACTTCACAGGAGAAAGATGCAAATAGTATTTCAATGGCAAAAATAATTAATTTCTAAAGACCTTCACTGTTACTAGACTACTAATGAGTGTTTGATTTGCCTGAAGACAAACCATGTCGTAATTAGCAATATTTAAATATTTAAAAATTCTAATAGCACTGACTTTTCAGGCTTATTTTTCAATTAAGATACCATCCTTGAAATAGCTTCTGATACAAATTATATACATGAATCACATTGCATACCACTATGGCATTTAGAAACTAATCAATTCATTTCATGTGTTCAGTGTTCGTGTGAGCAGAACAGGAAGTATTTGAACTTCACAGTACTTTTTATTTCCTTCACACTGCCTTCATTTTAAGCCTTTCAAGAAAAGAAAAAAAGGAATTCAGCTGTGATCACTGAAGGTGCACTCACTCATGTTTAATGCAGCCATTCCACCTTGAGGTGCTGCAGGGTAGACATTTGGTACGTGCGTTGTCATGAAATCTGCAATCTGCTGTAAAGCCAATAAACCTGTTGGGTTCTTCCCCTTCTTAAACTGTTCCTGGATCATGGATTCCAGTTCTTCACAGAAGGCCTGGCAACAAGACATCACATGTTGTAATGCATGTTTAAATGAACTACAGCCTTTCATACACAGCTTCTCTTTAGCACTTCGATGGAACCATCCTACACCTCTTCTGAAAAACACCTCAGGGCAGAACTACTGGGTGCATACTGTAACTTCAAAACATTGCTCTCTGGAGCTCCAATGATGTGAGTCACTTGGGGGATTTTTTATGGAAATTCCAACATTCTCTTTTCAAGTAACATCAAAAGGCTTTGAGCCTGTTAGTATGAATTTCTGGAAGGATGAGCATGTACAATCAACTTTAACACAAAATGTGAAAGGAGAAGTAGCAGAACCAGAAAAGAAAATTTGTCACTGTGGCTCACAGGGAACTGAGAGCCAAGAAGGCATCCAGGAGCACAGAAAACAATGAACACTAGATTTTTAAAACCTGTTTAGATGAGGAGTTGTTTACATTTTTCCCGGATTTTTTTGTTTGTTTTTTTTTTAATATATTTTAACTTGGAAGGAAGAAAACAAAGGTTTTTACTATTGCTGATAGCTCCTGCTTTTGACAAGAGCACGGGAATTTGTACTGAAAGAGAAGTACTGCAGTCATTAAGTCATTACTTTTTTATTAAGTGATTTATTAATATTTTCGTAAATCAAATGGGTTGACTTGATAGAAAAATTGTGAATGTACCACCACATCCCTATTCCAAGTGAAGTTATGTCACAATGTTTTGTATCTAAAGTCACCCACTAGTTATTACAAAAGGAACAAATGACATGAGGGGAATTTTGTTTGTGTACTTTCTCCCCAAGGGAACATCTTCAATATTAAATGTCAATCATTCATACTTCATTATTGTGCACCTTTTCAGAAAAAAGATCAATAAAAATATTTCATATGTCCAAATCCCAAAAGAAAAATACTACAGGGACAGACTTGCCTTGTATAAGCTACTTTTAAGAGAGTTACATTTAAACGAATACATGAAACCAGTGAAAAAATGTCTTACAAGGATTAGATGGAAAATACAGAAAAAGTGGTGATGATTATTCAGAGAATTCCAAAAGCCAGACTGAAGAGCTGCTTCATGAGTAGACCATAAAAATTCAAACAGATAGAATGAGGGAAAAAAAATCAGGAAAGGTCAATAAGAAAAAAGAACAAAGATATCTAAGACACCACAAAATTCTCCAAATCTGTACAGATAGTGAAAATGAAGATACTGAATTTGTCACTTTAAATATGAAGCATTTTCTTTTCTTACTGGGCTTTGAAGAATCATGGAGACTCTCTTCTTCTGTTCCATCATGTTAAAATCCTGGCGAAGGTCAGGTGCCATATTTCTCTCTCTCAAATATTCTGGATTATTTTCATCAACTCGATCAAAATACCTCTCTTTATGAGGGGCTGTTGTTGGGGGTGGTGAAGTCACCACCCCCACACCAGAATCACCATTCATAGCACAGTTTTAAGGAACCTATGAAGAAGGGCAGAGAGGAGGAATAAATAAATCAAGCAAGGAAATAATTACAAAATTCTAATATGTTTCTACCTTCAAAGTAATAGTTCCAATCCACCTAAAATTAGCATGTCTTCCTAAAAGAGAAGCCATGTTTGTGCAACTGAATAGCAATATTCTAGAGGAGAAAAAAGGATTTTAATATATAAGATCAGAAAAGGAGGGTAACATAGATGAAAAGTGCAATATGCTACACAAGTTCATGTAACACAGAACTAATATGAGAGCTCCCATTTACAGTGGGGAAAAAAAAGTCTTTAAGCTGTGTAGCCAGATTGGTTTTCAGAAGCATGGAAGTCCTTCAAATCTTCTCAGAAACAATGACAGAAGTTCTAGACACAAGGTCTAGACTCATTGATTTGGGGCTTCTGCCTTGTCGTTTTTGCTTAAAAAGTTAAAGCAGACATAAGAAAAAGAATATTGCATAAATCAGAAATTAAATCATTGCTGAAATCAGTATATTACACATCTTCATTAATATGAAGAATCAGCCCCACCAAAGCATGCTTGGACTGCCAACACATTTCTGGATACAAACTCAGAAACCCTGACTTTGCAACCCAAAGTACGCTTTTCACGTTTATTTTAGGTCCATTCAATAACATGCACATCACTACATCAGCGTGTGGTTTCTGGAATCTGGAAAGCACAGACACACACAGCCCCCACTCCCTGGCCAGGGTTCATTTCAGTTTTACATGTTGTATTCAGTAACTGCCTGCATCTACCAGAAAGGCTGAAAGCTCAGCCGGTATTGCTCATACACACCTCCTCCTTCCACTCACAAGAACTCCCTTGTGTAACATTATCCCAGTTTTCTGGGCACAGGATTACAACCCTCATTCCAAAATTCTTCTGAGAAGAATTTTGAAGCCTTCCACTGACAAAAAGATAGTTCAATAAAGCCACCCTCGCAACGCTTTGAGATTCAAGCCTCCGATTCCTGGTCATCTGACATACCAAATTACAGCTAAGCAGAAAAGACTGCATATATCTTCATGTAAGTAATCACTCATCTACATCTATAATTAGTAAGATTTTACATGTCTCTATTCTTTTGCCATTTTTAGATTTTTCTAAGGGACTAATCTTAAACTGCTTCTAATTTGCTTAGCAATTTATTTGCATGCTTATTAACAAAAACCACTTCAGATGTGGATGCACACACTAAAGGCAAGTTTACATAAATTTTGAAATGCAGATTATGTTAAACAAAATTGTTGCAATGAAGAAAATTATCTACTTCAAGACTCCAGAATTAGCAGATTTCATCCTCTTTAATTCTTACATTAGGAAAGAATTTTCAAAATTCAACTCATTTCTTACACCAGAATGAAAAAACCGCTGAACTGAGACAGCTGAAAACAATGACCAAAATATTTTCCTTGACTCTGCAGAACAGGATATTACTATGAAAATCTATGTTAGCACTTAAATGCTCAATGATTTCCACCCACTGAGTTACTAAATAAACACACAAAGACACCTCTGCAGTGTTTAAAATATTTCATTTTAAAGTTTAGACTTTAAACATCATAGTCGATTGTTTTCTTCTCTAAAGCTCATATGCACACCTTTATTATTTAAATTGCTCAGTTTCCTTCACCCACGGAGAAATACAGGGTACAGCAAGAAGAAATAATGCTTTTATCCAGAAGGAAAACCTTTTAAGGTATTAGACCTAGGAAAATTTAAGCAAGTGAAGCTACAGCAAAGTAGACACCACTCCTTCAGCAGCTTCAGATGCCTAATACGCTCCTAAGTTCTCTTCCTCCTCACAACCTCCAGCCTGCACCATCTGCCACTTCCTTCCTTGAAAATGCTTTTGAAGGCCTATTAACGCTTTTTACAACCTCCTGAGCTCTATCAGCAATACTACTGCCTCTGCACCAGGGCTTTGTTGAAAAACAACAGTTTGCAGACCCACAGGTGCCTTACTCTCTTATAGTAACAGCTCACTTGGCCCAACCGAAGCCTGAACTTTACCGGCCTCTGCTTATCAAAAAAAAAAATCAGGGAGTTTAGAAACAGCACAATGACAAGTGAAGACAACCGGAACCACTCAAGTAGTTCAGACTTTATTCTGCACTCTGCTGAGCACAGCCACAAATGTGTCTTTACTTGAAAGCAAAGCATAGGAAAACCAGGAAGTTTGATCTTACCACCAGCAGAGAACAGCCTGCTCCTGCCTGCTGAGACATTCAATTTTCAGGCTATGTTTAAGTGTCATGTTGTTTATGTGTATGCACAATCTTATTTAAAATAAACTGTACACACATCTGCAAATGTAATTTTGTATTTAATTATTTACACTAATTCCATCTTACTTTCAGAGAACCAAAACCTATTTCTGAATGAATGACACACATAATTACTTCACTGTTTCCTACTCACATTGGAGAGAAGCTGGTCCCTAACGGCCTGCAAGAGCAACATTAAAATGGGCTCACAGTGTCTTGCCAAAGTTGCATTACTCCTCCATCCAAGTACACAATGACATTCAAGAAGGTCTTGGGAAGCTATTACTTCATCATTATGTTAATTTCGCATGAAAATCAATGCTTAACATTCAGTGATCATTCTATATGATCATTCTATATGATTCATAGCTCAGTTTTGCAGATACCCAAAAGTAATGGCATCCCCCCCGGCAAGGTCTAATAATTAATTGTTTTAACATAGCTGTAATTGTTTTAATGGCTGTCAGCTACTTATGTTAAAGGGATCAACTTTCAAACTAGAAGCAAATACGCTTGACAACACTTCACAAAGCCACTGAAATTTATTTACGAGTTTCCTTCAAAAACCCTTTGGGAGTAAGGCATGATGAACTCCCCACTAAGAGCTTCAGTAATATGAATACCAATAAATAAATAAAAGGATTCTGAACACACCATGGGGAATGGCCAGTGATTCTATGAACTGGAAGGTTACGCTGAAAATCACAACAGGCTGCCCAGGCAGTAAAAAAACATATTTAAAAAAAAAATTAAGACTGTCTTCAGACCCACAGCACTTAAGTACAGACAGTTTCTTTGTGATACAGTGCACTACAGCCCCCCAGTAGATAAGCTGTAATGCCAGAGGACTTTCTGCCATGATAAGTGTTTCTATGTGAGAGCTTGTTCTAACACAACTGTGTCAGAAAAAGCCACACCCCTAACTGAAAAAGCCATGGCTGGAAAATGTAAGTGCACAGAGAAGAACCTGCCAGAAGCAGTTATTGTCAAACATAGACAAGAGGAAACAGCATCTATTACTACGGGGAGCAAAGGAAAATCAACAGCTGTGATAAAATCCAAACAGCACCTTATACTACCAAACAAATACAACCACTCTTTTAATGCCTCTGTACACAAACACTGTGGTGGTCACTGGACAAGCACATCAAACGAGAGCCAGCCGCCAACTCGCAGCACAACAAATTTATCACGGGGTGTGCGGATGTGTGAGCAACTGCTGTAAACAGGTTGGTCGTGAAATACTTTTAGGAAACCAGGTTTATAAAATGTATAGCTCATTTACAGATACTGAGCACTGTTTATTCTGAAATTGGTATTAGTATTTCAGGTTACTTTTATTATTCAAAATCCCCTCCATCCCTATTCTTTTCTAACCCAACAGCTTCATTAAAGGATTCACCTAACAGGAATGTTAGAGTTATGGTACAGAATTTAGTTTAAACAAAAGAATAAAGTTTTAGAACAGAAAGACTATAAAATTTTTCACATTAACATCCAAAAAGCAGAAAAAATCTTAAATTTTCTAAGCAACTTGCATTCCTCAGTAGTCAGATGATGCACATATAGTCAAAGAAATTTAAAAAGGTAAGACTGAACAATATTCAATAAGGATCTACAGTAAGTTCAGGGTACATAAAAACCTCACCCTTAAATCTAAAAAATTATATAACTAAAAACCCCAAAATTGATTTGGGTTGGGATTCTATTGCAGATAATGAACTTATTTAAAACTTTAGTATTAAACTCATTTTCCATATATAGAATTTGGAACAGATGTAAGTATTTAGATCTTTGATAGATTATAGGTTCAGTGTTTCTAACCAAACCATCATCATGAATATTATGTGAACATAGGAGGATTTAAAATGGCTCACAATGTGTGCATTAGCAGGGCCAACTAACTACACTTCTTGAAAAAAAAGAAAAAGTTTTGCAATCATTTAAAAGTTCATTTTGTTTTGTATTAAGTTGTAATGGATTATTTTTTGCTGCTCCACACCCTGAGGAAATTGTTTTTTACTAGGGCTGCAGTCAATGGAATTTGAGCTAAAGGCTCCCTGCCACCGAACGACTGAGCACAGCTCTCCACACCAACACAGCTTTAAGTCTGCTGTGGCCAAGTCAGAATAAAAACACATTCTGAGAAGCAGGAACAAGGTTGTGACAAGGTGACAAGGAAACATAAGACTTCTAAAAAATTCACCGCCCCTTCACAAGGCAGCATGTGCAATGGGGTTTGTTTTAAGTTTAGAAGAGTTATCTGACCAAAACTTCACAAAAGCAAGTTATTTCAGAGAGAAAAAAAACCCTCAAACCAAACCAAAAACTCCAAGCCTGCTCTCTTCCTGGTAGCTTACAGTCTGTTTGTAGAAAACAACATGCAGGAAGAACACCTGTATGGGACCTTGTGCCAAATCTGCAAATTAAATGAGCAGCAGCTTCTCAACTGACCATACATTCCCAGTCACCAGCAACAGAACTCAGGGGCACTCAGTTCCAGAATATGTTGCTTTTGAGACTATTCTGACAATGATATTGTAATTTGGTTTCTATCCATTTTTTTTCTGTCAGTTCTTTCTCCACTCACACCAGAACTATGCCACTATGTCTAACAGAGGTGAAAACAGATTTGGGAAGAAGTTACTGGGGAAGGAACAAGGGGGTAGCAAAACAAAATAACTCATTTTCTTTCCTGTTGTGCAATCAGCAGTCCTTGAGGAGTAAAAATTACCTAAAAATCTCATGCAAGCAACAGGTCAGGCAGTGTGCAGGTAGGGGGAGAGAAGTGAGCTCTGTTTTGGATGCAAACACAATAGGACAGGGGAAAAAATGCAAGAGTCATTTTATGGCCTGTGAAAGAGTCGGGGGAGTGCAGAAAGCTACAGAGCTGAAATTGCTTCATGGGGAAGCGATGAGGTAACAGGAGGGAGGAAGAGGAAGGGAACGGGTCAGGCAGTACTGGGGTGGGGCAGAAGAAACCCAAGAGATAAATGAGCCACTGCAAATAGAGTTAAAGTGAAATTTAAGTTGGTGGGAAGATGACCAAGAAAGCATGGAAGCTACCTATCTACAGAAAAAAAGGTTTCATTATCTCTTGGTGTCAGCAAAACAAGTTATAAGATTGCACTGCTAGCACTTCATTCAATATTCTGATACATTCTGAATTTTTTTTTCTGATTTCCCTTACTTTAGATTAACATTTTCCAAACTTTCTCCTTAAAAAATTAATATAACTTTATAATAGGGGAATTATTTATGATTTGCACTACAATTTCCATAATTTTCAGTGACAGCATTTTGGCACAAATGACACTGGATTTATTCTTGCCATTTCAAACGTTTCCGACTGAACTTTTAAAAGGAAAAAGCTGGCATTATCTTAGGAAGTCAAAGAACAAAGAAAGTAAATCACGATTGTACTACTTACTAGACAACGTACTCAATATCATGAACAATTATATTATTTTTTAGCAAAAGTTCCCAAGCTTATGCATCTTCAGAATTTCCTCTGCTCTTTGTTTTCAAACAGGAAGAGACTATTTCATAAACAAGAACAGTTATTTATCTTATATTGAATGCAGGCACCATCATTTTGCTTTTTAACAGAGAAAAAGCGAGTTAAATATGGGACTCTAAAATTTAGAGAAATCCAACAATAAGCTCATATGGCCAAAAGTATTGCGTTTTCTATTTGTAATATCATGCTTTAGTAACTATGAGAATAGTTCAAGAAGCAAGCTGTGTTAGAGAACAAGGAAACAAAAATAGACCAATTCTATTTGAAATCCACAGACTGTAAGCAATTATTTTTTATTTTCACCTTCTCTAAAACACTGGAATCAGAGGCCTAGCACAATGGGAAGTGAGTGATCTCAAGGTTACATAAAAAGCCAGGCTAAGCCGCTGTGAAGGGAACATTTAAGGAGCCCCCATGAGAACTGCATCAGGTTGTAAAACAAGGTAATTGCTGTCTAGCTCTACCAAAGCCAAACGAAGCAGCCAAAGCAGTTTCACAGCAGGCAAATCATGCCAGACCAATCCAACCACCTGCAACAAAATAACAGTTTCTGTAAAAGTAGGGAGAGCAGCAGATATTGTTCAACAAATTTCAGCAAAGTGTTTGACACTGTTTCCCACAGCCTTCTCCTGGACAAACCAGCAAGATATCGGATGGTGGCCTGCAAAACAGGCAGGAAACTGGCCCACAGAGTGCACTCAGAAGGTGCTGGTAAATGGTTTTAACTTAGGCTGGCAGCCTGTCACAAGTGGGACATCCCCAGAAAATGACGGTGGGACCCACACTTTTCAACATCACCACAAACAATCTGGATAAGGGGTCTGAGAGCCCGTCACCAGGTGTGCTGATGACACCACACTGGGAGGTGAGGTGGACGTGCCGGAAGGGAAAGCCATCTCACAATCCAGGACAGGCGGACAGGCTGGGACACTGAGCTGGCAAGAGGAGCGCAGAGTTTAACGTGGACACGTGCAAGGCCCTGCAGCAGTGATGACACCAAAGAGCCTGGCACAGGCTGGGATCCTTTGCTGAGGGGGACCTGGGGGTCCTGGTGCACAGCAGGAGCTGAACAGGGGTCAGCAGTGAAGCTGCTGCAGCAACAAAAGCAAAGCAGATGCTGAGATGCACCCACAGGGGCACCACCAGCAGAGATGAGAGATGTGACCATCCCGAACTACCAAGAGCTTGTCAGGCCACACCTGGAGTACTCCTGTGTCCAGCTGTGGTCTCCACAGTTCAGGAAAAGGAACAGACAGACTGGAGAAGGTCAAAATGAAAGTCATGAAGATGATCAAAGACTGTAGAACCTACTCTATGAAGAACGCCTAAAGGAGTTAGGTCCTGTCCTTTCTCCCTGAAGAAGAGAATGCTTGGGGCAACATCATCACACTTTTCCAGAATTTAAAGGCTGGCTATGGAGAAGACACAGGGTAAGAGGTGCAATTTGCACCAGGAAAGGTTCCACCTTGATATAGGAAAAACAGTTTTTACACTGAGAACAATCACTGGAACCATCTCCCCAGGAAAATGGTGGAATCCCCATCAACTGGAGGTATTCAGGACACAGCTGGGCAGGGAGTTGGATAATCCCATCTAGACTCCCTTTTCTACAACAGGTTGGCTCAGATGACCTTTTGAGATCCTTTTAATCTTGGCTGTTTTATGTTCTATGATTCTACTTAGCACAAGCCCACCTAAGATTTATGCCAGAATTTAGGTGGGCAGATTCAGCTGGGATATTTGTTACAGATAGCTGTCTAAATCCTGCAGAAGTTTCAGTATATATGGGTCAGAATTCATAATTCAGTCCTTGCAAACAAAAGAGGAGAAAAGCCATCATTAAAACCAACTAAAAAGCTAAAATGCAGAGAGGTTATTTCCCTCCTTTAAATAAAGGATTTTAAAAGCCAAACGTATCAAACTTTTAGAAACAGTAATCATTCAACTCTCCTCCCTGACCTGGAAAAGCATTGTATCCCAGAGATTGGACACTGCAGGAAGCTGAGAATGACGCACAGGGAGGAACAGGGCAGCACACTGTGCTATTCCTACCCTTACTGGAAGGTATGGTTGAAGCCTATGTTCACCATTGATACAACTTGCATGTTAAACCCCGACATGATTTATTAATTTATGATGGAAAGGTCAAATTTCCAACTAACACCTCTTTCCAAGTTAATTAACAATGGTAAGGAAACTAAATCTAAAAATTAAAATTATGATTTAAAAAAAAAAAAAAAAAAAAAAAAAATTTAAAAAACCCTCTTCAAACTGTTAACTTGTATCTCCTATTGACAAGGTCCCTGGTTTCTTCCCAGCCTTTAACTTCCCCACTTCCAATCCTTTCTTTCTCCAATTTTCCTGCTAAGCAGTTTATGGGAAAAAAAAAAAAAAAAAACAAAAACAGAACTGCCATTTCTAGCATCAAAAGATTTTGCAAAAAACTAACAGTTTCAAACCTACTTATTAACTCAACATGAAAATTACCTTGCTTTCACTTCTCAGTGACTTAATCTACTAGTTTCATACACTTCTCATACAGCATTTCTGGAAGCGTTCAGTACACAAACTCATGAAAGATTAGGGAAAGTGGTAACAGAAAACATAAAATGTCACACTGTTCACAGAACACAAAGAAACTCTCTACATAAGTATCTTAAACCACAGACACCTTAAGCTTTTCTGCTGAAACTCTAAGAGCTTCACAAATGTATCACAAAATTTGCATAAAAATGACAAAACAGGAATTTCACCAGTGTCTTTTGCATTTCTTCAGACACAAGGTGCAAGTGTGGATTCTGCAAGCTCATCATGTATTTTTCCATTGTTTCTTATCAGAGCAGCACAAATGGTGGTTATGGCAGTGGAGACACTTCTCCTTCCCACTGCCTCAGTGTCTATTAGCCCCAGAAAAAACCCTTTACAGTTCAGTGAAAAACATGGGTTTCCGTGTTATGGTTCAGAGTAGTTTCAGATAAATTCATTTTATGAAGCTACTCCAACATGGAGATTAAAACCTGCACATTGAACCTCAACTTTAAAAGCATCCCAAACGAGTCCTCATAATTACACTGCCAAATATTACCAAAGCTGATTTGCCAGCAATTTTATTTCAGAAATCTGATTCCCAAATCAAGTAAATTTCTTGATTCTGTGGTTTTTACTTCATGATAGTATAATATCACAAAACTCATTTTAACACAGCTAATGCAAAGGAGTACAAATGGAGACAAAAATTATGCCAGAAATACTCAATGCTGAAAAGGCAAAATTAGAAGAGAATTCAGGATCTGTCATAGATCACTACATAGAAATCGCAAGGATTATCCTGTGGCCAGGTGTTCTACTGTAATAGTAGAATAAAAGAAAAAACAGAAGTAGAAAAACAACCTTCCCTAACTTTAAAAAAAACCCATTACTAGAATATTATTTCACCTGCTTCAATAATAAACATGAAATATCAGAGTTCACAAAAGGGCTACAAAAACAATCTGGAGAGTGGAACTGTAACTTGTAGGATCAGTAGCTTGACATATTCTGTGAACCAGAAAGATGAACTGGTCACAGAGGTGACAGGGCCTTTCAGTCCTGCTAATGTAAGTATGGAGACATTTAACACTTGGGAGTGAATAACAGACACATTTGCCCTTGAATAGAGATGGAAATTTCCTAACCACATTTATACAATACTGAGTCAATAACTTTGGTTTAAAAACCTTCGTACAGCACATGTTTTAATAGAACTTCCAGAATACTTTCTACTACCTGTCTGCACTGAGAACAGAATCTGCTCTGAAATCCATGAACCTGCCCTTCCTTTTTAGGCTTTGGGAAAAACAAGTTCCACAGGCACAATATGTTCATGTTATTTGCAGCTTCCAATGCATTTCCAGTTTTCCAACACCTTTGTTTTTTTATAGCACCTTCTTCTGCTGGTAGGTTGGTGACAGCTGGAGACTGAATGTCAGACTCAGAGACAGAACCAAAAATCCTCCTTAATCCTTCTCCTACGCTCAGGTCAAACTGGTCAGACTTGCTATCAGGACAAATTTTCTGTCAGAACAGGTAAAATATTATAGAATTCTATTACAGAATACTATAGAATACTATTATTTAATGATCTTCAGTCGCACAACATGCAAATTCCTGAATCCTTCAGGCATACCTTACCTGAGAAATTTCAGCTACAAAACCTCCAAAAGTTCCAAAATACCTTAATGGGTCCCACTTGCTCCTCTGATGCATTCAGCAGTTTACTCCATGGAAACTGACTTACTCAGGTTAATGTTTTTTAAATGTTAAGTTTAACAGCCTGTAGAATAAAAAGGGTTTCACTGGAGATGCCATCACTCTATGCTTTATCGACAATCTGTTGAACAGAAAACATTGGTGCCAAGTATTTTTCCAGGCTGCTTTATTGGGACAATAAAATTCACCATTGATGTCACAGAGATCCAGCTATGCACACTGAACTGTAATGCATGAGAGTGAGTCAAGTCACTAATTTACACTTTCAGCCTCTACTTGTGCAGAAAGTATCAGAGATCAAGACCATGTAAAATTAAAATATTTTCACACTATTAAAATTCATGGATGGTGGCAGCAGTACCAGTAAATAAAGGGATATTTATTTTTGCTATTAGGTTCACTAGTCCATACAAATAAAGAGGTTTAACCCAAATGCTGCTTATTTTTAGGTTTCTGTGAACTCTCATGCACTTTCCCAAGCCTCACACCAAACACACCAATAAGCCACTGCCCTGAGATTTTTGAGCACAGGTCAAATCAGATCACCAGCTCTACAAGGGCAGGGCCCCAGATTTATCCAAGAAGTAAAGCTTGATCAGCATGTCTGACCCAAAAATGAACACTGGCCTTAAACTGAAGTTATAAAAGCTGCTAGACTTCTAATTCCAAGACTGGATTTGTAAAAAAACCACGAACGCATACATAAGTTTCTTAAAGGAAGAGTCACCAATGTACAGAAGCAAAATTAGATGTTTAATTTGCCAGTGTAATTAATCAGGTAAGAAAATGTCCATAATTTCCATATACATGCATTTGAAATCAGATTTTCCTAGGAAACACCCTTAAAAGGCATGAAAGTCCCCAAATTCCAGACAGCCACAAGAAGGAAAGCCATCTGCACTTAGCAGAGAAAAATCTACTGCTGCTGCATAGAACAGCAGCTTCAGAGATGTGCAGTGGCTGCACCAGAGGCTTTACACAGCAATGAGAACTGGGTCAGGACCTGTGACTGAGGACAAGGTTTTACTTTGTCCACTGTGAACTTGGGGCTGCTTCTGACACAGCAGTTCAGGAAGAAGAGGACACAGCACCGGGAAGGCTGCAGAGCTGCATGAGCACTGTGGAGTTCAGAAGCAGCTCCAGCAGAAGGCAGAAGACTTCAGAGCTCCCTTGAACACTGCACACATTATCAGATCCAAGTTGTCTAAAATGTGCTGCTGTAGGTGCAGTGACGAGGTAAAAAAAAGGTTTTCACAAGATTTTCTTTGGACCTCAAGGCTCAGCAAAATAAGCAAAATGAACAAGGCCCCTCCATTATGCAATATGACCACAGTAGCATTGTTTCACTTTTCCCATAAGCTTTTAGGTATTACCTATCCAGCACTCCCCTTCTTTTAAATGAAGGAGATTGGACATTCTAAAACAAAATGTGAAAAAATAATTTTATTTAAATATTTGTTGGGCTTTTCAAGAAGATCATACTAAACCAGTGTCTAGGGAAAAAACAGATCCCACACGTACATCCAATGCTATTACAGATATAAAAAACCTGAAAAACTTATGTTTAAAATGCAAAATAACTTTAATGCTCACCATTGTCAAACCTTTCAAAAAGCACTGTGACTAACAAAAGCTCCCACAAATGACAGAACTTAAAATTCATTTTGCAACAGGAACAGATACTTCCCTGATACTTTAAAAATGCAAGAAATTTCAGTAATTTTAAGTATTTGCATCTAACATTTTAGCATTATGAAGTATAAAGAATCAACTGAATCCAGCAGTGCATAGGCAAAGCGGCCCCATTTTGGCCAGGATCCAGTTATTTTCATGGAGACTGAATAGCAAGGGATGAGATTTCTGAAGCATGTTGGCAATGAATAGAACAATGTCATTTAACCCTTTGAACTACTCTGCAACAACAACTTCTTCCAGAACAGCTGGATGACTTTTGTATCTTTATTTATTTACAGGGAGAGAAAAGTAGTTAGACTCTTTTTCCCTCAGTTACATAAAAATAGTAAAAACACCACCTTATATTTGTTAAAGCTACGATTTCATTTTCTGCAAGCACGAGAGCTATTTTATGAGTTCGGTTGGGTTTTTTAAATGTTCGTTTGGGTTAAACACTGAAAACAATTCTGAATCTGGAAGGGAGAATCTGCTGATTTACTTATTTGGGTACTACCCTCTGGAACAGAAGATGTCCTGCGATAAACTCTTAAACTGAGCAGATACAAAAGCCTCAAACCACATCATTTTAGTTTTAAATACAACTGCATTGACAATGTTAGAGCAAATTTAAAAGTACTGTATTCCAAGGGTTCAAGTCAGCCATGGAATTTATGACAGACTGTTAAGGGTAACCCCATACATGACAGTCTGAGTATACAAACCCCACAGAGCAGCAGCAGTGAAGGTGGCCCAGAATCCCTCTGAACTGCCTCTGGACACACAGGAACAAAGATACCAAGACTCAGCTTGTTTATCTCACCTCCAATACAGAAAAGACCACAACTAAACAAAAACTTTTCCATTTATTATTACTGCTAAGAAGCTGATGCTGGAATGTTGAAAAAAGGTGAGCAGGAAAATATTCTGTATGGGGGTTTTATCCACAAGACATCTAAATGTGAGTCTAGACCTACTGGAGGTAAATAAATAAAGAGTGAAGTTTTGGGGTTTTTTTAATTGAGGAACTACTACTAACAAACTGAAATGCTAAAATTCAAGGCCATGAAATGTCAGATTCTGCTTTTCAGCTTACTTAGATCATGGGTCTTTATGGAAGAGTTCTGAAAAAAGGACTGCAAAATTTAAATATTTAGTTCAATTTCTTCATTCACCAGAAATTATTAAATTTTAATAACAGCTCTTACACATCCTGATTTGGAGACAAGACATACTTATTCAAGCAAGGGCAAAGAAAAAGTGCATAAGCCAATCAGTTTTGCTATCCAGGCTGAAAAAGTAGTAGTATGTTCCTTACATATTACAGTAAGGAACTGTGTCTCTAAAGTTAGATTGTACTAAATGATAGTTAATTTTGCAATGGTAAGGTATCACAAACATTAACTCTGCTTGTGTTTTTTCTCTGCTCCTGCTCAGACATACACAGTTTGGGGAAAAAAAAAAGGTAACTTGCCTATCCATCAACAATGATAATTAGTTTTCAGAGAAGTTGACTTACACCCCCCCCTTTTTTTTTTTAAAGGTCTTATACTTCATGACACAATTTTTACTTGAATCAGAGGTAGACTAAACCTGCCCTTTTTTATACAATATCCCATTTTGTTGATAGATTTGTTAGGCAAGGACATCATAAATCCTAACTATAATCTGGCAGCACTTGTTGCTACTCAAAATTATGTAATAACCCCTCATCATCAAATTTAAGAATTCCATTAGCTTCTTTATGTTTTTCAGGAAATGTCAATAAAATTATAGAGAATTAGTGTAGTTGCTCCAAAAGATTAAGAAAGCACACAAAGAAGGATGAAGAGGCTAAGTAACAGAATGTGCCACCACTTGGAAACTGCCAAAAGGAGAAATTCAAGTTTCTTGATGAATTCATGACTGATATACCTATAACTTTAGAAATCCTACAGCACATGCCTCACGAGTAAAAACCCTTCATTATTATGAGACTGGTTAGTTGAGATTTTTGAGGTGGAACTAACCTGAATATTCATTACTAGCTACATGACTTTTGCTGTTTTTTCTGGCAGAGTATCCAAGTAACTCAGAAATTGCAACATGATTAGAGAGTATGCAGGCATTATGCCGGAACCAGCAAGTTTGATATATAAGCAGCACAACGTTGTGGATGGGTGTGTTACCTGTTCAAGCATGAAGACAGTGAATCAAAGTACATAAATAAGACAGAAGCTTAATATGAAGACTAGAGATTTCAAGCAGGTTTGAATCAGGCAGATGAAGGACAGCAGAGATGCTGAATTTTTCATTACTTTCTCCTTCATGTTTAACTTGGGTTTCTCTAAGTGGCATCCCCCAGTTCTTTTATAGCACTTCCCAGTTTTGATGGGGGAGGGAGAGAAAGATAGAAAATGACACAATTTATTCTCTTGACACAGTAGAATTGGACAGTTTTAAAAAGCCTGTATGTAGGAAGAAACAAATATCTTTGGAGAATGCAAACCTAAGTATTAATCTTGACATAAACCTTTCATATGAGATTTTACATTGCACTTGCACGTAAAAACAGCTTTGAAATGTGAACTTCACGTACGTATTGTCATTCTTATTTCCAAATACACAGCTAACAGCCAGGCTTATTCAAATTCAAAAAAATTAGTTTATATAGTGCTTAATTGGATATTTGTAAATCCTTCAGGTAGCTGATAAATTTTAGGAAGATAATGGTTACACCGTCTTTTATCTACCTTACACTAAACATTTCTGGAGAGTGTTTAAAATACATGTCCTATACAAAGGATATTAACACTCTTCATAGGAGTGACAGTAAGACAAAGTTCATGTCATTGCACAGCTCCCAAAGCCAAGAGCATTCTCTTTTCTATCTCTCAGAACGTTCCTGATGACTTTCACCTACAGATTAAAATATATCAATCATGAATTAAAGTGTTACTGGAACTGATTTTCCTGCATTAGATTGTTCTTCTTTCCATATTAGGAAATAGTATGTCAAGAAACCCCTACGAACTCTATTTTAGAAGCAGCTTATCTATGTTTTTCTTTTTCTCAAGCAAGTGTGAATATGCTCCCCACCCCAAAATTATGCAGTTTCCTACTTCGGGGTAAACCTTAAGGGTCCTGTACACCCACACGGTAACAGATGAAACACCATGAGAAAACCATCTTCCTGACTGTGCTGTCTCCCTTGTCAGGCAAGCATTACCCAACTGAATATGACTGCATAAATTAACATCATGCAAACCCAGAATTTCTCTTCTAGCTCAGATTCTCATTGCTTCCACCTGACAGTGGCAAAAAGATGTTATTTACTCTGCTCTGCAGGGCTTCAGAATTATATCAGGGGAGAAAAGCAGCAGTCCCGTTTCTCCAGTCACTGCAAACCATGCAAACACAGTGTTTAAAGGCCATTTTAGAGAAGTCACTTTCAGAATCATAAGCAGCTCAGACTTTAACACTTCAGGAATCTCAGCCATTCTCACACTTTCTACTGGATCTATTTCTTTACTTTTGAACCAGGACCCTTCTAGTCTCCCGAGGGTTCCATTATTCGGTTGAAGATTGAACAGAACTAAGCAGCATGCACAAAACACAGAAGGCCAGACACCAATCACGGCACAGAGATTCTGTTTGCACTGCAGGAGGAAAAGGACCAGAATGGCTGCCGAGTCTGGCACACCCCAACCCAGGTGAACTGACACAACAACTCATGCTATGCTGGTACAAAGCTGCCACCAGAAAGGCTGCCTTCCCTGGAGAGGTCAAGCTGGAGGCATTTATGTTTTGGGTGTGTTTTCAGCCATGACTCCAAAACGCCAGGAGATGCACATCAGCTCTCCCTCCTCTTTTCTACACACACAGCTTTGAGAGCACCAGTCCCAAGCACACAACAACTCTGTTAAGGTTCACCCCCAACATCACCTAAGGACAGACATGCTCACCAAAGTATCCAAAGGTCACAACAGTTTCGCATGGCTTTAATGTTCTACAGAACTGATTTTAAATGGTTATTAAACCCAGAAGAACAAAACTGAAATTGTACTTCTGGGCATTGTGCAATTACTGAATTCAAGACCCAATGTAAAACACCAAAAGCTCCTGTTCTACACATAACCCTGCTGCCAGATTATGGATGGATAACATTCATTTTAAAGACTATTTTTAGGCAGGGATTATTTTATTTGACAAACATTTTGAAGATTAATAGGAAAAAACCCTGTGTTTCTACGTATCTGTCTTGTTATTGGTTGTCCAAAAAAAAAAAAAAAACTCCACTGGTATAATACTACCTTTACTGTTTTTGATTCAGATCCCTATCCAAGCAACAACTCTTCTATCCACAGACAAGATGCACTCCCATGCTTTCACCTTACCATCACCAATACCTAGAAAACTTCTAAAAATACAGTACCAGTATTCCTGTTTATGCTTGACTAGTAGTGACCAGAGACTTTTCCCCACTGTGTTCTAAAAATCACACCCAGCCAGCATGGGGCTTATAATTCCAGAAACAGAAATGTCAGTTAAAATAAAGAACATCAAGGATACATAGATGTGTCAAATCAGGTGGGAGTCAGACAAGGAGCCTGAATAATTCACACGGCACTAAGTACTTTCATTCCTGACTCAAGCTGTAAAATGAACTCTTTCTAGAAACCCAACTGCCACTGTTTTATTGCCAAAATACGTATGTGCAGTTCTTTCAAGTTCACTGAGAGGCTACTGGCATCAAAAATTGCAAAACACCATGACATGTATGCAGCATTCAAAGCCAGAACTCCAAACTCAGCTTTTAAAGCGATTTCCCGAACAGCGTGCAGCTGGACACAAGCCAGCAGTTTCTGTCCATGTGACGTTCAACTGATCTCAACAAAACCTTAGAAATTGGTAAGCATCTCTCCAAGGAGGTGATCCAAACAACTGTGTCAAATGGAAACAATAATCACTTGCATTAAAGCTGAACTGTGCTATTTGTTTCTACAGCTGTTGTATTTTATACGTAGAAAAACCTACTCCTCAAGTCTTTCTTTCCATACAGTCGAAGTAGATCTCTCATGCTTTCTGCAGAGCCCAATATTATCCTCACTCTTCCTTGTAGGAAGCCATCCCCTCACTGTGCTGGCCACAAGGCTGAAGCCACACATCTGTGTGGCCATGCTGAGAGCTGCAGGACAGAGCAAGGGAGGGAGCTTGTAAACAAACCCTGCCAACTCAAACCTGCAATCACATCTGTTCAACAGAAGTTCCCGCCCTGAAGGGATTTCAGTAGGATCTAACATGTCCACACACTTAAATGGATATTAGGCCCTGAGCAACTCTCACTTTGTCAGAGTTGTTCAGTAACAAAGCATCTAACGAAGCTTATGAAATCCAACAGAGATCTCACAAAAATGTACTCCTATAGGGCTCCACGATTAATGACATTTACTGTCCCATTTTTAACAGTTACCTTTCTATGCATATCTAGAAACCAGTATAGTCTATGAAATCTGTCACAGAGGTCCCCACAAAAGATACATGTAATTTACACTGGCCATTCAACTTCAGCTACTTTGAAGCTAGAAATCCATGGATTCAGATCTTGAAGCTTTTCTCTTTTTCTAAAAAAAACCAAAAGGTTGGCAATTCTAATATTCAAATAAGCCTGATGCTTATTTAGTGAACAGCCCTGATTTAATTAGGAAGAGATTCTGTAGTGCTCTTTTTTGTATACAAAGACTTTCTGTAGCTGTCAGTCAAAACCATTTGGGGTTTTATAAGCAAATGTCAAAACTTTGTCTAAAGGGGCAAAACTGTCAAACTCATACTAGTGGTTTAACTCCCCAAATATCCTGATTAACTGTGGCCTGTGTGCAGTTTTAAGAACAGGATAACACACACACACACACTTGCAGCAAGGAATTGATTTATGCTCTACACCATGACAGAAGTTACATATGTTCTAACATTCTAGGCACAGTTGATATAAAATGAATAATATTATTCTGCACTGTGCTAAACTCTTGACTGTAACAATCCCTCATAGCAGAAAGTCCCATGAGCTAAGACAGAACGTGAGTTTTTTTAAAGTGTGTAAACATAGTATGTGTAAAAAAAATCTGAAGAGAAATCCCCTGTGTAATGGAATCCAGATATTTAAACCTGCCTTACAGGATCAACATATTTTTGTTTACTTCAGTTTTTCTCATCTGTCTTCTCCAAACTAAACCAACCTTCACTTTCTCTCCTTTGTCATACTTGTCCACTATTTTATTTCCTATTAGTACCAGACATTACAGCATTTCATAAATCTATCAGCTAACAACAGACAGGCAAATACTTCATTTCCCCCCTTTTATCTCCTGAACCTCTATCAACATTGATAAAATTCAGATGGTTTTATGAAGATATCAATGACACACAATAGCAATGTATGCCACTAGCTTAAATTATTCTTACTTATGAGTCTCTTATCATCCTTAACCCTGAACTTTCTCTATGCCATCCTCAAGTTCCCCGCTCTTGTCCAAGTCCCAAGCAAGTTATAGAAGGCTGTTACCTCAAACAGAACTTGTTTCCATTTTCTAGAACTTTCACAACCTAGGAAGGAATTGATGGAAACAAAATGCAGCCACCCATTGTGCAGTCACTGCACTGTGGCTTCCTGTTGCAAATCTGTTCTGTGCAGGTGCTGCAGACCCCACCCTCCCACCAGCCACACCTTAACATTTTTGCACAGGGACACTGATCTAAACCAACAAGTCTTGGAAAGGATATACACACACTCTTCTCTGGGGGAAGAGAGGGAAATAAGACTTGTCTGATTTATCCTCCAAAGATCAAATTGCTTATCAACATGCACCTTCACTTTATAAAACAGCTAAGATTTTATGTGTTTGTGAGGCACAGTTCCAAAAAGAAAAACTACCTCTAAGAACAGTTACTTTAAAAAAAAGTGCCACCAGCTAACAACACAATATTTAAAAAAAAGTTGACAACTCTCATGAAATAAGAGACCAAAATGCCAGATCTGAACATGCTGCTGAAAATACAAATTATTCCAACATCAACTGCATCCCTTCCAGAGCTAGCTATAGCATAGGCCACATCTGCAGGGAATGCTATTCTAGACCACACAATAAACAAAAGATTATTTCAATTTAAGACAACTGAGCAATACTCCAATTTTGACAGATAAAAGAATTAAAAAGAAACACAATCTAAAAATTAATATACAGCCAGAAAGCTTTTTCTCTTCTCTGGTGTTTAATAGTATATTATGAGTTAACAAACTACTACCTGGATCACCAGAAGCAGGAAACTGTTAAATTTCCAATGTCATGTGCATTAAATGAATTTAAAAAAAAATAATTGTTTGACTTTTCAGTAATTCTTTCTATTACTCCAAGGCAATAACATTATTTATTTTAATCTGACAGCTTTTCAGTTACCATGACAAATCCTGTACAATCTAATTGAAAAACATACTTTAAGAATAAAAAGTCAAGATAATCACCTTGTACAGTTTTCTTATTGCACACACATTAATACATTCTTTCAAAATGCCAGTATTCATAAAGAAATTCTCCTCATTAGAAGAGCCTTAAGATGGCATCTGCTAAGTCATCCATGCTCTAGAAATCACTGACTAACAGTTTCAGACTTTGGGTTTTTTTTCTTTTAATACATGAGACTCTCTCTAGTCCACACTTGTTCCTCAATAAATGATAAGACAGAATGTCTAAATAATAAAACAGGTTAAATGCAATTTAGTAAATATTCACATAACAATGAACATTTACTCAAGCTTTAAAGTATTAACTATTATTTAACTACTATTTAACTGTCAATCACTGTTCTCTCAAAATTGTATTCTGGGATGTAACTTAGCTAACACTAACACTTAAACATGTGCAAAGTGCCATTTAAGTCGTTGATGTTATACCCACATAATTATTTACCATTCATATTAACCATCATGTGTGAATACAGCAATTTAAAGGGATAAGATCTGGTTCTCAGTCTTCTACATTAGTTTTGAAAACACTAAAATACTGTTAAATTTGTGAAAAATAATTTTAGCACACAGAGAGGGCTAGACACTGCTTCGGCAATTATTTAGACCAAAAAATCAACAGGAAATTCAACTAACAGCTGAAGGGAAGTCAATAAAACACATTAAGCACAGTCAGAAGGAACCTTTCAAACATCATTAAATTTCTAACCTGTCCTAACCAAACTACTTTCCATGTTTGAACTTCCTTCCTAAAATGAAGCTTTCTAGATGAACATTTAGAACACATAAGTAACAGGAGTGAAGAGAAAAATACAAAGCAGTTACTATATTTCTGCACGGATAAAAACCACATCCAGTAATACAAACTACCGATATAGATGAAACAATTGCACAAATGAGTGTTTACAAGTTCCCTCCTGGGTCTAAAATACCTCAGCAGGAATTAAATCATGATTTAACATGTCTTAACAATTGAATAAATTAGAAAAATATTGCAACCTCAGGCAACATTAATTTCTCAATTTGCCAATTAGTGTCTTTCTGCCAGGGAGAACATAGTAGAATCCTTTTCTTTGTCTAGTCTCCTTTATAACCCTCAGTTTCTGAAAGGCAGAGATACAGGACTGTCTCTCATTAGTGCAATCAAAAGCACAATGTTTCCTCAAAAAATAATTATGCAAATTTATTAGATGGACAGTGTCTCAGGACAATACACAGGAATAACGGCAACACACAGCAATGTGGTGTAGAGTGTTTTCACCAAATCAACCCTTCAGCTTGCACCAATGGGAGTTATTTTCAAGCAGCTCAAAGGAGGATTCTCAGAGAAACATAAAGACAATGACATAGTTGCGCACGTGCTGTGGGCAGCTCCCTTCAATCACACAGGACAGAATGAGAAAAAAACAATACAGGACTCATTACCAAATCTGTTGAATTATGCTGTGTTGACTTGGGGTTTCTTAAGGCAAAACTCAAAAGATAGCCACTAGAAAAAATCTAATGTAGCAGATTCTGTTAAACAATATTTAAAGCATCCTACTTGCCTAACATTTATTATCCCCTGATATAAGCATTTCTATACCTCAGAATGCAAGTGGTGCACTTGTCCAAGAAAGAGACCACCCATGTACCCACTGGTGTCTGGGCAGCATCTGGTCAAGTTATTGTATCATCTTTAGTTAAAGACAGGAATCATGGGAACAAACGGATATTCCGGGTCAAGCAGTTCAAATCCCAAGGCAGGGTGGAAAACTACATTACATCCCCTCCCCCTTCCCCTTATATAAGCTAACCAGCTCCATCTTAAACAGCCTTATTCCACTACTCCTAAGGGAAGGCTGTTGCAGACTCCTATGCCTCCGTTGCTTAGGAACCATCTTTTCTAATTTCCAGATTAGGTTTATTCTTGGATAGTTTACATCCATTTGTTCTTATACCTCAAGCATAAGAAGCTCTTTTTACCCACCTATGCTGTTTCACTCGTTTTTATGAGGAGTCACCTCTTCCACACTTTGTTTCCCCAGATCAAACAAGACACTCCCTGATTTCCAGGAATCAACCCCTGGACCTCTTTTAGTCCAAATGTCCTTTTTACTTGATGGTGGATGATAAGAATTATATGCAGTATTCCGGGTAAACTTTCACCAGTACCAGAAAAAGTCAATACCACTTTACTGCTTTAAATAAAAATATTAGCAGGGTAACAACAGTATACTTTGCTATCCTAATACTGATCTCTGTTTCTAACTTTGATAGGTTTGTCACCCTGAAGTGTTACAATTCTTTTAATCCTCTTTAATACGACTCCTTTTCCTACTGGTCATGTCTTAACGTCTCAGCTTTGCTCTGTGCAAAACCTTCTTTTGTATTGGTGATGCTTGACATCTGATGAAAACCATGAGATTGGCATGAGAAGTAGGAATGGATAAAGGATTTTAATGAAAATACTAAATCTCAAAACTGATTCTTGATGTATTCCACTACTTCTATAGTTTCAATACATCATCTCTGGTCATCAAGTTCTAGCCATCCTGACACATCCTGTCACCATTCAACATCAATCGTCACAAAAACATCCCTCCAGTTTTTACATGGAATCATATTACACATTATATGACTTCTGAGTTACAAGAGGTCAGCTCTAACCATTTATCCTCTCCAAAAAGTCAGGATCTTACAAACAAGAGATGTTAGATTCGTCTGACAAATCTTCCTCTGTTAGCAGCTGTATCACTTCATACCCTTTTCATCTTACCTCCACACAGAACAGCTTTTCTTTCTAATTTTAAGCAAATCTCTGTATATTAAGGTCACACTAATGATGCAATTACTATCCCAAATCACCTTTTCCTCTTAAGGTTGTAAGTACTTTCACTGTTCTCCAGCCATCCAATACCTTTCTGCATTGCCATTTAATAACAATTCTTGCAACTGAGCCTCTAATTAAGCACATCACCTACTTCAAAATTGTAGAGTAAATGTGACAGTTCCACTAACCTGCACCCTGCAAGTTGGACTTTATTGTCATGGAAATAATTTTTATAACTTCAGTACAACCTATGTGCATGTGTTCAAAATGTCTTCACTGAAAATTAAGGCAAACTTTTTATGTAGTCTTTCTCAAGTACCTAAATTATTTTTAGTCTTATTTTATTATCACCATGCTTCCTGACAAGACACATGAAGAGCCTTATTCAGGTTTTCTGCTTACTCCTGATGCTCCTTTTCAATTTGCTATCAACCCTGCTAGATCTTGTATCTCCATTTTTTCCTGCATGGAAAAAAAAAAAAAATCAATGTTTAGTAAGAGTTAAATATTTAATACAGTTGCCAGATTCACCTGCATTTATTGCTGTATCAGAAGTTCAGCCATGCCAGAAGTATCTGAAAGCACCTCATCAAATAAGCCCTGAACACCGCTGTAAAACTGGAATTGCAAGAACATTTGGATGTTAAACTACTTATGGACTTAGCAATTTGAATGTTCACTTCTGCAATTACAACTACAAACAGCTTTTCATGACACTCAGACACATTTGTGTCTTTTTTTTTGCTTTAGTTTTAGCCTTTTTTTTGTTTTTTCCCTAAAAAATGTTTGCCTAAAACATGAGTAAAAAACTAATGCCACAAAGTCTCTCGAGAGCTAGAAAAAGAAAAGGCAAATTAAAGCTGCTTAATTTCAGCTTCACCTCAAATGGTACAATCGAATTTTTTTAAAAAGTAACAAGAAAACCTTTATTATCAATATTTTCGCTTGAGAACGGACTGCACAGTTATTACAAAACTTACTTGAAGGGGGAAAAAAAAGGTCTGCAGAAACAAGGTTCAAATTTAGGATTACTATAGCAACAGAGAGGAGGGAGGGGAAAATTACCAGATTACTTTCTCAGATCATCAAATCCTTGAAAGAACATATTTGGATTTGAGTTTCAGTCAAATTGACTGAATTCATCCTATTCATTAATGATAAACACATCTAATTAAGGACTAAATTAAACAAACAAAAACTGTAGTACAAGAAACAAAGTAGGAAATACATTTCAGACTGAATTATCTCACCTTTTCCTTCTACTATAAAATACAGTCTTGCTCTATAAAATACAGTCACAACAGGTCTTCATACCAGTAACCAATAACAGAATTATTTAGGAAGGTGCCTAGTTCTGATTGAAGGTCTGCAAAGAAAAAGAGCCATTTGAAATCTGTCTCATTCTTGTTAAGTGATCCGAGTAGCTACACTACTGAAAATGGGCAATAATACACCCCTATTTGACTTGGGGGTGCCATGAATTTCTGAAAAATATACTTGGTACAGAACCGACATATTTCAGCAAAATACGTGGGCATAGTAATGACCTCAAAAATGAGGGAATGTAGAAATAATCTTAAGCTCTTTAAAAAGGTGCTATTCTGAAAAACAAACCCAGGATAACCTTAGTAACTAATTACTCACATATTTTTAAATTGTGCGATCTTTAACATTCTCTGTATTTCAAAGTTGTTTTAATAAATGCTTAAATATAAAATGGACACATACACTTATGTTAATGACTGATTAAAAAAAGCAAGAATAGAAGTCTCTGTCTTTTTGGAAGAGTAGCTATCTCAATGCTTTAACCCATACACATCAGATGGATCCCAAACCCACTGAACCTATAGTTGAAGTGGCAAATGCAGCTACAAAGGTTTAACTTTGACATTGTGAGCTTTGCTTGAGGTGTGGAGAGTTGTCTCCCCACTTTAGTGGTAAATATTGACTCATAAAGACTCTAAGCCTCAGGAAACTTTTCCACCAGCCAGAATGTTCAATTAATAAGGCTGCCTTCATAATTTGCAAGACTGCCTAAGTCCAGCTTTCCTGGCTGACATTCAGATTTTAAGCATGTTTCCCAGCCTTCTGTTCACCACTTCTGGCTTTTGTTGACCAGCTGCCAAAATGCTCTTTATTTTCTGGTGGCTGAGCAGGCCAGAGGACAGTTTGAGAGACTACCTTCTTCCAAGTTGTGCAGCGAACTGTTCACTGTGTTCCCTGCTCTTGGCTCCTCCCCAAGGTTCTGCAGTGAGGGAAAATAGGAGGATACTGGAAGGACTGTCATTCCACTGGTGTGAAGCAAGGGCATAGGCATCTTCACTGGGCTTTCCTTGTCCTTAAACCAACATCCCCATCAACAGACTGGAACTGAAGAAAGTGCCCCAGGTCAACAACAAAGGCTATGACAGATCTAGAAGTGGACATCCCACCTGTCAAAACCGTTACCCTATGCTGTAATCACAAATTCTCCTTCCAGGAGAGAGGCAAGAAACTCGGTATAAGATGGTCCACATAACCCAGCGGTGTCAAGACCAGTGATAGTTCTAAAGCAGATTGAAAGCAAAGTGGTAAACCACACCAGCAGACATTCAGGTACAAGCAGCAGCAGAATCAAAGAACAGGATGGTCCTCTCAGAGTCCAAGGCAGAGAAACCCACCCACCAAACTTCCTTGACACACAAGAGATGAAACAGCTTTCCTTGGGATTAATGATGGATATCTTATGTCCCTCTCCATCCAAATCATGTATGATTCACTTGCTTTGGGAAAGCTCCAAATAATTTACTAACTTTTTACCAAAATCCCCATATAAGTAAACAGGGGGAAAGCCATATAATTATATATACAGCTGAGATGTAAGCAAGTATCTAAGATCATGAATTTATTTTTTCTGCCTATTAACAGATTCAAAACCATTGTAATACTGTACCATAAACATCCTACATATCCAAATAAATTTTAACTGTATACTTCTGGCCACCAACACTCCATGAAAAATAATTTACAAACACCATTTTATCCTTAATTCACCTACAAAAGGCAAATTTATTCTGAAATATTTCTAAGTTATCAGTTATAACTGAAATATCTTTGAAGACTCATCATCTAATAAATTTTACCCTAAGCCCAAGAGGGTGGGGGGAAAAAAGAAACCAAATCTGAAAAACCCCACACTATGCTATGTACTAGTAGACTTAAAAATAACATCCACAATAAGGAAAGAAAACTTACTTTGGAATCAAAATAGAATCTTGTGTTTTACACTGAATCTGTTATTCAAATCATATGGAAATTTGAAGTGACATTTAAAAATAAAGTGACACATTAGCTGGGTAGAATTTTACCTGAAAATCATGGAAACCTTTCCAGTAACTGAAAACAACTAGAAAAAAAGAGACAAAACGAATGAAATATTATTTGCTACCAACTGAAAGGACAAATATGCTTCCATATTTATCCTTTTCAAGTTCTCATGTTCCCCCCCTATACCCTGTGTGAGTCCTGTGCTCCCTCCTCCCTTTTGAGCACTGGCTCACCAAGGCTGGCCATGCGAGCTGCAAAAATCCACTTAGACAGGATCAGAGCTCCCCATACCCCGACTGGCTGGGAAGTGGTGACACCCCCACAGCTCCACACTGCTGCTCCTCACAACAAGTCAGGAGCCAGGCCCTGCTCTCAGTGGGAGCACAAGTTTGGCCATCATATCTCACTACTGGCAGAAACCCTTGATGTTTGAAGTCACCATTTCCCTGTTAAATTCAGGTGGATGCAGCTAACAGGTTCAGAAGTTGTAGAGAAGAATAAAGTCCCTTTAACTCTGGAATACTTAAAGCTGTGCTGATTCAAGGTCACCATGCAAAGCTTTGCTAGACAAGATCTTTTGGAGAAAAAGAGCCAAGTGTACGGCAGCTCTCAGTTAATGCACAACAGCAGTGATGTGTTCTTCCCATGAATTTTCGGTGGAATGGATGCTTCACAAGTGTACATACCTGATAGACTGTCATCAATATTTTGCGGTGACAATACCTAAAGAAATTACTTCTTCTGTTTAAACACTAAACTCAGGGTTTGCTTTATCCTCCATCTCCACAGTCACAATGCACTAACAGTAACTTTATGCTCAGTGATTTGTAACACACACAAGAAACAGCACCAAAAGAAAAAAACCCGAACAGCAACAACAACACCAACAGTCAACAGAAAAAACACAGAAGACAGTTTTCATGGGTCAAGGTTTTCCTCAACACTTTCTGGCTTAATCTGGCATAAGCTATAATAGAATTGAAATCGTGTATCAGACCTCTCAAGATTCAAGATCTAAAACATGACAAATAAAAAGCATAAAAAGCAATACAACACATTTGAAATTTGTACAAACAAATCAAAAACAACACCCAAAAAAACCTAAGTTTCTATGGCTCCAAGTCAAATTTCAGTTTTTAATCCAAAATTACTTCTACATTTACTGCTTCTAACCAAAAATCTAGATTTTATTTTTTTTTTGTCCCCTAGCCTTTGGCGCATAACTGTATCACAACATCCATCTACTCATTTGATTTGAAAGTATCAAAAATACCATAAACTGTTACTGATTAACTGCATTTACTACTGTTTCCATGACCCCTTTACAGCAATTCAGTTAGATGTATGAAAGAAAAACAAAATCTCAAAACTCCAAAATATTTTACTCCTTATTTTTTCAGATTTCCTGAGTCTAAATCTGAAAATCATATGTAACATATGGCAAGAATCAGTAATTTAAAAAAGACAAAACCCAAACATTAGTCAATTAAAAATGCAAAGGAATGTTTGATTAGTCTGAAGAGGACACATACATCAAATCTTCAAAAGAGTAGCTCATAATATCCCAGTTTTAAAACTGAATTGAGATTTGCTTTCATCTATGCTAATTTTTAATTAATCTGCAGGGAAAACCATTCAAATAAGTGATAGTGAAAAACACTTTTGATGTTCCACTTGTTAATGTAACTGATCTGAGTTTGAAAGGCTGATCTTTCGCTGGATAACAACTGTATCCAGTAGAGCAGGCAGAGATCGTTCCTCAGAATGCAATCTAACAAGCAAGGTCAAAGGGAGGAAATTAGGAAGGGACTGAAGAAGTTGTTGCTCCTGTTTGGCTGCATCTTCAAGGACAACGTTTTGAGTTTCCCTGAAAGGTCACAGAGTCAATCCAGCAACACCAGCACGCACACACTGGTCAGTCAGCCCAAAGGGCAGTGGTTATTCAAATCCACCTCTACACTAAACCTTTACTTGCCCTGGAGTGATGAACAGTTAGACTTTGGAATTCCCCAAAGTAGCAGCAATACTTAAACTTATTCAAGAGCAGGACCGTTGGTTGGGATGTTAGACCTCAGTCCTCCTGGCAAATGACACCATCTCAGCTTACACCTGATTTGAAAAACAGCAGCTCCAAACAGGGAGTTTCCTGGAGTCTCTTCCCCTACAACATTTGCAACTATCAACCACTACTTTCTGACAAGACCACAGTAAACAACATCCTCTGCTTGGTGAGGAAAGAAACCAATTACTTGCTTCAATTTGACTAAAGATTACCAAGATTATTCTCAATAAACAACAGATGTTTACTGAGATGGTAACAGATGTTATCATACATTCCTACAGAACCCTGTTATTGTATACATGATACTTTAAAGTGAGAGAAAAAGTAGCCATAGAAAAGGGTAAATTTAAAGTAAAAATTATCACAGATCAAAATCTGTATAACCAGTACTTTTGAAGCATCACTACCTCTAATGAAAAGCTTTCCTCAGGAAATAATCTGGTTCACATGCTTAACATTTTACACCTTTCTCTACTGACAGGTTTGTACAGCTACTGCTCTCAGCTCTAGCAAAACCAGAGTCTTTTTGAAGAGAAATGCTGAATAAGTAGCAAGACTAGGTAATATTTTCCTATTCCCGTGAGGAGGCTGATTAAATTATATGAATGAAAACTGCCTAACTCAGGTAATCTAGGAACTTCTACTATTTTTAAAATATACCTGCTTTTGAATCTGTTACTATAGAAAATGCATACCTTTACAGAAGAGCTTTAGAGAGGCTCCTCAGCAGATGTCAAATGACCTGCACAATGGAATCAGCAGAGTAAATGTACATTCACATCTGCAAGCAATCACTTTTCAAATATAAAGCACAGAGCACCCTAAAACTGCCTAAGAAATATTTAGTTGCATTCTGAATTACTGACACAGTGCTATTTCACAGATCACTTTCTGTGGTGCAGCATGGTCCAAGAGAAAGTTCTAATTTAGGAGCCACCAAAGTCAGTAAATCAGCATGGTTTGTTCTCCATGTCCTCATGCCTCAGGTGTCTCCGCTGCACAACAAAAGCAACATTGAAATGCTCTACTTCACTGAAGCACTGGGCAAGTTTTAATAAAATGGATTTTTTTCCCCTCAAAGCAGGACTGGCTCATTTGCACAGCAACAGTTCGGGGTTTACAAATTACTCGCTATTCACCACTGCTACAATTCTTTAATAATTAAGAAAGCTATTTCTACCAGTCAGAAAAGCAGTGGGTGCAAGATTTACTGCCCAGCCTACTCAGGAAGCCCTTGTCACATAGAAGTTGTACGCATAGAAACAATGAACATGCTAAGCAGCCTTCTCCTAGTTTGAAACCTTCAGTTCTATTATTTTATTCTATTTATTAACAAAACTGGCTACTTCAAAATTCATTTCTTTCCTCCTATACCAAGTCATAGAATGTTGGATGAGATTTGCTAAAGGCAGTTCATGTTGTGAAACTACACTTCAAAAACCAAGACTTGGGGCAGAAGTAGTTTTAGCCCTACTTCTGTCCAAGTCTCTCAGTCCTCAAAGGGGTTTTCTCTACCTCATTTCATCAGATGATCCAATTCCATATGCAGAATCACACACTGGTTTGGATTGGAAGGGGCCTTAAAGATGATCTAATTTCAATCCCCCAACCGTGGGCACCTTCCACTAGAACAGGTTGCTCAGAGGCCCATCCATACATGCAAAATAACATTTAATATTGATGGTGAATCTCAAAAAATGAGAAGAGTTGAGTCATTTGCTGTTGGATCCATTTAAAAAAACTGTCACAGGGAAATACTGATTCAGTAAATGACCTTCTGCACACCACAGCATTAGTGAACCATACTCTAATGAACTTACTGGCACAACATGCCAGCAAAAATACTTGCTTCAGATGAAGCACAAACATTCAAATTTTTCACACTTATAATCATCAACGATAGAAAGAAAACACTCAGTCAACAAAGCAGTTTTTGGCTAAAAAGCACAATTCTCAGCATGGAACTTCATACAGAAAACAGAACTCCAGAAGAACGACAAGACACTTAAACATGCAGAAAAAAGTAAAGCACATATTCTTTTGCTACAGCAAAGATGTAAAAACTTGTGAATGCCTCTTCCTCAAAACTCTCCTCAGAAAACCACCAAGCTTAAATTCTGTGAGGCAAATCATACAGATCATTAGATTCACTCAAGATTATTTTTCCAAGATTGCATCAAATCTGCTGGCATCAAATCTGTTTACTGAATATAAAGAAATACCAAAGCCACCTGCTTCAGAAATCTAGTCCATAGCTGCATTTTTCCATGCTTATTACACAAGTACTCTTAAAAGAATATTCTCTTACTGAGAAACAGAATTGTTATACCATATTAAATTCACAAAAGTGGAAGCCTATCTTAGAAATAGTTTGTATGCCTTTACAATAAATTTTTGCTCTAAAAAAAAAAAAAAAAAAAAAAAAAAAAAAAAAAAAAAAAAGAAGAAGAACGAATTTGTGACAGTTAAGGACTGTCAAGAATTCCATTGGCACATTTGGTCACGTTGCAAGAGCCAGAGCAGTAAACAGCCTGTCTGCAGGGAGATAACTGTAGCTTTCAGCACAGCTCAGAGGAATTATCCAGCAGTAGTTGCAGTTTGAGAATTCATGAGATCAAGGTAGACATGTTTTGTAAAGCTCTGGATAAAGACGTAAGTCACAGTACAAGAAGACTGAACACCTTTGGTATACAATAATGCTGTGATCTACAGCAACTTTCCAAAAAGCAGAGAATAAAACAAAACCAGCAATGAGCTTACACCACAGAGCTACAGCAGTATCTCATGAAAGATTTAAATGCAGCGCTGTTCCTAGCCCCCATCTCAACACAGCCATGGATATTTTTCCAGCTTGACTGGATTTTCCCCCTCCCTAATTGCTAGTTTTAACTAAAGCCAACACAGATTAAGAATCAACCCTAAAAGCAGCGCAGCGAGTGTGCAGCAATTACGTGCAGAAAGGCATGTGACATTTTGTATCAAAAACAGACCGTGGAAACGCTAAAATGTAGATACCCCTTCCAGCAGAGGAAACAAAACAACTGCCCGTCTGCTGCTGCTGCTGGTGCCCCGCCAACCCCCAACACCGCACACACGCATCCCGAATCCTCCTTTGCTCCTACGTCCTCTGCGGACGATGACTTGGTCTCTCCAAAGCCCGCATTTCGCCCCGCACAGCCCACAGGTCACCTCTCAGGCTGGAGGAAGGGGCAGGTAAAGCAGAAGGGCGGCGGGGGCAGCCCCGGCAGACGCAGCGCTCGGGTGCAATGGAGATTCCAACGCCGAGCGGCCGCTTCCTGCGGCTGGAGCATCCCGGCGGGCACGGCGTGGGCACCGCGGCTCCCAAGGCAGGGCTGGCAGCACCCGGCCCCCGCAGCTCAGCCCCGCCGCTCATCCCGGCCGGCACCCGCAGCCCCTCGTCCTGCCCCCGCCTCCCCGGTGACCCCGAGCCCGCCGCAGCCCTCACCGCAGGCACCCTGCGCGCAGATGGTTTTTCCGCACACCCCGCCACGTTTTGCAGGCGGGCACAGCCCCCTCCGCTCCCCTCCGGGCTCAACGAGCCGGTTCCAGTGTCTGCGCCCCAGCCTCTGCTCGCCGCCCCCTCCTCCCCTCCCCGCAGCGCTCGTCTCCCCCTCACAGCCCGCCCGCCGCCGGCTGCGCCCCTCAGCCTCCTCCGCACCGTCACCGCCGCGGCGCTCACCCCAGGACAGACGAGAACGGGCGGGAGCGAAGGGGCCGCCGCGGCCGGTCCCCTGGCGAGGCTGTCGCTGTCTCGGTCCCCGCCTCCTGCCGCTCCCGCCGCCCCCTCAGGCACCGAGCGGCCCCCGCCCGACAGGGTGCGGCTTGCACAGCCCGCAAACCCAACAACGACACCGCCCATTGGCGGGCGGGCCCGCGCCCGACGAGCAAGCGGCTCTTCCATTGGCGGAGGGAGCGGGAGGCGAGGGGCGGGCGGCCGGGCCGCCCCTGGCGGGTCCCGCGGCTCCAGAGCGCCGGGGGGTCCCCGGGCGGCCGGGAACGGGCTGGGAAGAGCCTTTGGACACGGGGAAAGGGGTTCCTGTGGCGCTGGATCCCAGCGGAAAGCAGCGGCGCGGCGCCCGGGAAGCTTATCTCAGAGCGGGCCGGGAGATAGGCGCAGGCAGACATCGCTAATCGCCGAGGACGCGCTGCGATAAGGGCTCGCTATCGCGCTCGGTGGCGGTGCCTGATCGCTGTCAGCGCAGAGCAAGGCCAGGGCCAGCCAGGAGGGCAGGACTCAGGCTTAGGAACTGCCTTGGCGAGGGCTAGAGACACCTGTCACCACCGAAGGTGTTTAATTAATCAGTGGAATATCCTCCGGATGTTGAGTGCTAGGCTAAGGAGAAGCCGTGCGCTTGAGTCAGGAAGTGTGCAGATACATCGTAAGGCTTGTACATAGCAGGCCTGATGAGAGCTTCATAAATCACCTTAGGTCTTCCGAGTCCTTCGGAGAGCTGCGTGGCTGGTAGAAACCCTCGGTTTGTTACAGTCACTGCAAGCACCAACTGTAAAGTTAACTTCTGGTATCTGTTTTCTGACTGTTTTTACTATCGTTCCTGTGCCACTTTAAGACTGGTGCTCTGCACTTCGTGTTGTGTCGAATGCTGTCTGCGACGGGACAAATGAAAACTTGGGCGTCTGGGAGCACGCTCTCAGAAACACTAAACCCTTCTCTGCTGTCTACAGCCCTCATCCCCAAGTCATCCATATGTAGGGAAGTCTCCAGCGAGTAGAACCTGATGGATTTCAGGATCCATAAATGCCTCCTATGGAATATGGGAAGAATCTGGCCTGCTCCAATCACCTGCACTAAGGAAACACATCCCACTTGCCTAAAAGCAGGCCATAAAGATGTACATAAACTTGTCTGTGAATTCAGCCACCAAAATTTAGGTGTCAAGTGATGACACAATGTTTATAACACATCTGACAAGAAGGCCCTACTGGACATAGATCTGCCTAAGCAAAACCATCCCGCAACTGGACACGTGTTAGTTAATTACTAATGATTAGCAAATCGTGTCTGAACATCTTTTTGTAAGAGCTGTTGCTGTAAGCCTAACAGATTAACGTCATTTCACCTGCCTGGTGCTGAACCCTGTGAACCCAGTGGATGTCTGTACATAGATGGCAGTGTACTCTTGTCCCTGCTCTGCACCTGCAGGCTCCAGCCTCCTGCCCCATGCAGTGTCTTCTCTTTGATTACTTGCCAAAATACTCCATCTTGGCATCTCCCTTTCTTTCCCTTTCTCACCAAGGCATTTAAATCATAGAGCTCTCTCTCTTGTCTGGAAAAGTAAATGGAAGAATGAATCCATGTCAGAACTAACTGAGCAAAAAAATACTGCTTTGTTTTAAACTGAATGGGTTTCCTCTCCAGCTCAGTGTGTGGCTCTAAGAGCAGCAGTGGCAGGAAGGATGGGGATGTTGAGGGCAGCAGCAGTGCCCAGGGGCTGGGGGAGGGCAGGCTCATTTCTTTCTCTGGCAGTGCTGGCTCAAAGCGTTTGTGTAACTGCAGGGTGCAGTGGCAAGAGCAGCTTGGGCTGATCAAAGGATGCCTTTTATCAGCTCCTCTTGGCTCTCATGCTGCAGGTGAGTGCTGTTCCTTTACCCTTCTCTTCTGCTGTCCTACTTTGTGACTTGCCCAAGGGCACAGGTTCCTACTGTCCCCTTCCAGCCTTCCCCTGCCCCTTGCATTAACTCCTGAAATCATGAGGCCACTGTTTCACCTGGCTAATCTGAAGGAAAAATCGGGGGGCAAGGCCAGCTTTCTGCTGAATCAACCAACTCCCTCACAGGCTGAGACTGTGACAGCTGATGCATGACTGTGTTTATCTTCTCTGTTCAGATTTTGGCCTGCCCAGGTTCCTGACCTGCCTCTACCCAGCTGCAGGAAGGGCAGTGCTGGTGCAATGGCAAAGGCAGGGTTACATGGGCAGAAACTCAAGGGAGGGCTCATAAATACTGGCACGCATTAAATCTGTGTGCTCTGCTGCAGAAAAAAGGCAAGGGAATCTGAAAAAGCACTTCTGCATTATTTAAGACACGAAGAACTTGTCTTTGTTAACTCTTACCAGCTGGGTTTGCAGCATTACAGCTACAGCAAAAGGTACAACATAAACTGCATTGTGTTTTTCAGCCTGTAGTATTTGATTCCTTCAAGATTTTGGGCTGCTGATGAGGGTTCTAAGAAAACAACCATGACAAGCTTGTTGCCACTAGGCTTCCACTTGCCATATGCACACCTACACATGTACTGGAGAATGGTTACTGGCTTTCAAATAAGTTGTTCTCCTCAGCAGGCTTCAGCAGCAGCAACACCAGACTCAACTTACATCACAGAGTCTCAAATAAAAGAGTCAATGTGAATGTGTTAATTTACAAATTATTTTCCTGTGGCTTTACTAGATATCAGAAAAATAGAACTGTGCAGTTATTTTTATGCAGCTGACTTCTTTACCTGGCATTAGCACTTTTTGATGCTTCCAGCTGCCTGAGAGAAGCACAGCACTAGATTGATGTCTCACATCTGGCATTAGGTCATTTATTTTTTCCTTTATATGGGGTGCACTTATTCTACATAAGCAGTTCCAGGTCAGTTTTTTCACCTATAAACTGGGACTGATAGTAAGGTAGATCTTTCTGTCTTGACCTGCCCAGAGCTGTTGTGTCCTGACAGTCTATTGGCTGGGCAGGACTTGTTTACCTACTGTCATCATTTGTGTTCATCTCACAAAGATCTACTCCATTTCCCTGAAAATGTTCTGAATCTTCCAAATAAAACAATGCCAGTATTAGAATTCTCTGTTGCTTTTCCCATGGACCTTCAAAAAGAGAATCTTAGCAGTGAAACTCCTTGGTGCCAGTAAAGTAAAAGCCAGTCCCTGACAACCAGTGTTGAAGTGTTGGGAGGGTGTGGGGGGGTAAACACAAGTTACCTGTACAAAATACCCCAAGAGCAGCCCTCTGAGTTCTGTGTCTCTCACTGGCAGCCAGGACTCTGCTGGTACTGGGACAAGGGAGCTTACATACATGCAGCATTACTATTGAAAAGCTCATGAGGGATTTGTCTTAGAAATTATTGCATTTAAATGCCTTTTTCTAAGTTACGTAATGGATTATCTGAATTTCAGCTGTGCATAACAACAGTAATAATACCTCATGGTTTATTTGTAGTATTATTAAGTTGGTCATTGTAGGTAAGGTTATGTCTAAAGTACATGAGTTCTTATTCTTCAGCGGAAGCTCTTTTTTGAATTTTAATGACTTATGCAAGGAAGGAGAACTTTCTCAGTGGGCTGAAAATAGCAGGTAGAAACAATTTCTAATGTAGGTTCAACAGAAAAACTACATGGAGTAAAAAAGTGTATTCTGGTCTACTTTCATCTCTCTCCACAACCAAACAAAAACACATCTGAGGTTTGTTTGAGCTAGAAAAAAATAAAAATTAAGAGAACCGAAACAGCAGGTGGGGGAAAGGGCAGAGCAGCTGGAACAGGCTGATACTAAATGTTGCCAAATTTTATACACTCTTAATCTGAGAGGCCACTTTGCCTTTAAGTTTGAAAAATATTGACTTTATGCTCAGGTGACATAGAGAAATTTTTATACATGATTGAGATGAAATATAAATGGAGCTACATTTAAGTGGCTCTAGCTGATTAACAGCAGTTGCAGTTAAACAGAACCAATGGTGCAATGATTCCTTTACACAAAGGAGCTCCAGCAACCAACAGTCTCCGTTAATGTTACAATATTCTTTGTGAGGGTTAGGGCTTGTTTTTCAAAAATACTTTTCCAAGTAAAACAATTTAATTGTAACATCTATGACTTCCTAAATAAATGCATCTTCTAGTTGTATGTTCTCTTCTAGTTACTTCTACATGAATTCCAGTGAGACTAGAGCAGCTAAAATTGCTTTTAGCTGCTCTGTAATGACATCTTCATCCTTAATAGTAGAAGGGAAAGTGTCACTGAAAGCAGTGAGAACTTTTGAACTAACTTTAGAACTATAAGCAGACTCAAGAGGGTAAAACAGAGAAAGGAAAAATATATCAGAGCAAGTTCAAACTAATGAGGAGGACTGAGAAGCATAAGATAAATATTTTAAGGTAGTTACTATTTTAATTATTATATACAGGAGAAAATTAATTAATCTTGAGAGAAGCTTTGTAATATTAGAATATCAAATTTTTAATTCCCTAAAGTCACATTTAATTTTTAAATGGCACATTTTCAGCAGTATTCCCATGGTTAGGATGTGGCTGTCATTTTCTTGGAAAAATAAATCAGCATGAATGTTAGCACAGTGCAAATTAGTGTAAATTAAAGCACAACATAATCAATGAAGCCTAAAACAGGCAGCTTGTGAAAGCCACACCTAGTACAGCTTTCCATAGTGGCCCTGTAATAAAACTCTTTAATAACTTCCCATGGGACAGACTCTCCTGTTTTCTGTGCTGCTGTGGTGGCCCTTTTTCATTACTGGCCTTCAGTACAGGTGCAAAACTCCAGCCATGCCAAAGGCTTTCCAGGGCAGAACTTCAGTGCACATGAGCCAGTCCAAGAACCAGCTGTACTGGAACTGTAGCCAGCAGGAGCTTGTATGAAGTGGCTGTTTAAAGGCAAAAAAGGTGGTAACTCAAAGAAGGGTTAAATGCTTTTCCCTTGTTTTATATATCCAGTGATCTAATCCTACAAATGGTTTTTATCACTGTCATTTCTGTGCAAACCAACTCCAGCAGAGATATGTATGAGTAAAATTACATTGAAAATGATTCTTTGATAGCTCCAAGATTACATGCCTATCAGGACCACGTCATCAGCCTGAGAGGTTGAATTACCCACTTCCTGGGAACTAGATACTGTAAGGAGGAAGGTACAAGGGAGGGATAGTAATGACCATCCTGTAATTAAGATCCAGGAATAGGAGCCCAGAAGGAATAGATTTGGAGTTTGCTGTGGTACAAGGCTTACTCCATACCTGAAGCCTACTGAACATAATCACTTCAGCCCATCAGGGTTAAAGTGAGCTCAAATGCTCTCTTGAAGTTCCAGTAGTGTTTGGTATTTGATATTTTGACTCTTTGAGTATATTAAAAGGACTATAAGCTCTCTCACTTAGGGGTCTGTAATCATGGGCATCTCAAGCACTCCCACAATTAGAAAAAAAACCCTCCTTGACTTTAAGCAGGTGAGTATTTCATAAGATGGAAACTATTGCAACATCATGCAATTTGGTTGCTGCTAGGTAAAGTATTTAATGTTCAGAACAGCTGCTTAATGCTTCACAACATGGATGAATTGAGGTTGTGCTCAGATGTCCATTATGTAAATTCTACCTCAAAGTATATTTTAAGAATAATTTCAACACAGAAAGACAAATTAATCTCTTTGTTCTTTAGGTCAGAAGACATTCAGATGAGCAATCCTGCTAAATAATATTGCTACTTATATGAGACAGATGAGCCAAAAGAGTCTTAAGCTTCAAAGACCCAGCCTATTAAGTTTCCACTTGAAGTTAGCTTTGATCTCTAGCTTCTATCGGAAGTCACTTAAGATTGATTTGTCCCAAATGACTTCCACACACATGCTCAGCTGCTGGATTCCTGTTGTGTGGAACTGACCAGCAGATGTCCCCAGATTCTACATAATCACACAGCTTCCAAAATCTTTAGTGCCCCTTTTGCACGTTCCAAAGGATGAAGCCTCTTGAGCCCACAAATACTCTTGCTGCTTATTCACATTCTTGTAAAAACTGAAGTTCTGAGGTGGGAAATGCTTGGCTCCTGACACAAAGCACCTTTATTGTCACAGAAAAAATTGTTTGGATATCGGTTCACTTTTTATGGCGTGCTGTCATTAATAGATTGTCCCTTGTTTTATTTCCAAAAGCATTTGCATTTTTTTCTGCTAGAACAGCAATCCCCATCCAAAAATGACCTCTAATACTTTTATCTGGAGGTTCAGTCACAAGAGGCCAGACTTTTTCCAAACTAGTATCAATTTTTTTGACTTGGATATTGCAAAACTCATGAACTACATTCTTTACGTGCATCAAATGCTGCTTTTACAACTCCACACAAACTGTTTTAAAGCTAAGGAGCTTGCAGTAGGTTGTAGATGCAAAGGCTGCTTTGTGGTGACGGTATGAGGAGAGGCAGGTTAGTGAGAAATATGGGAGACACTGAGCCATGTGTTCTAGCTGTTTTTCCTCCCTACAAACACTAGAAACTTATCTGATTTGCTATAAAACAAATTAGACTAGTATGCAGGAGCAAGAGGAGTTGGAAGAAAGAGTGTAAATATTTGCAGATTTGTTTGGAACACGAAGATTTGCTTCTTAGGGGGTCTGAAAATTAATTACTCTAACTTCACTATTAGAAGAACACAGTTACAAACAAAAGCATTAAAACAAGCCCCCATGAAATTAAAGACAACTGCACAAAATGAAGTGGACTGGCATTGAAAGTTTATCCATTTCAGAAATCTATACATTTAGATACAAAAGGGAATTAATACAAAAATTTACATATTTGCAACTCTTGAATTACGCAGGTAAAGAGCGTGTTATGTTTTAAATGGATGTTTACAAATTAAAAATCTTCAGATTGTAAGGTTGAGAAAACAATCAAATATCAGAATATGGCCCCAAAGAGAACACACTATAAATATGACTGTCATGACACAATGCAGTCAATTATTCCCAGGCAGAGAAAATCTTACTCTGTAGACAGTACATGTGAATATTGCATGAAACTTGAACTTATTCTGATATACATATAACTATTTGCCAAAAAAGTTTTTTACATGTTGTCTTGGTTGAGCCTTCTTTAGAGAGGATCATGTCAGGGTAGTACACCACAGGGATACTAATTTAAAATTAAAGGAATTAGACTTAAAATATTCAATGTTCAACAGAATCTGAATTTTAAGTACTTCATATTCTTTACATACATAAGCCCTATTACATCAGGAACAGAGAGCAAAAGACTGATATTGTGTATGTCTGTGACTCTTGAAAAAGATGGAGGCAGAGTTTCATGTCTCAATTCCTGTATATGCATCCTCATATTCCATCTGATTAGCAAGGAAAATTCCCTAGGGACTAAATAGTGGTTTATTGTTTTCATAAAAAGCAAATTCTTATTCTGTAATGGTTTTGTTATGATTTTAAAGTTGTGATCATCTAATGGTAAAAAGATTAAAATGAGCATGCATAAACTTTGAAAAGGTAACAGAAAAAAAACCCCAAAAGTTGATGGATACAGATTCAGACAAGTAAAATCTAGATACATTCTGTTTCAGGAGTGGCAGTATTTTTTTATTATTATGACAAGTCCTGTAAACATTATTAGAGTATGAGACCGTTATGACAGTATTTTTTGATCAGAGTTACTTAAAAGATTATTAAAATAAATTTCTTCTCCAAGAGTACTTTTGGCATAAATATCAAGCCCTTGGATTTAGGATACCTGTCCCTAGAATATTAGGGAACAAATGTTAAAAGCATCCTGGTAATATCTATCATTGATAGTATATTAAAAACAGATTTTGCTTTGCATGTAGCTACAAACTGAGCAGAAATTCTAATAACAGAAAAATTCTTGGTAGTAGACTAGGGTAGCGTGTTTTGCCCTAGAACAGAAAATAATTCAATGAGCTGACAACCTGGTCCTAAGAGACTGACCACAAGGATTTATGGAGTGATAATAGCACCACAATCATGGTTTCAGGGGTTTTTTGTGCTTTGTTTTAAAGAACCTTTGACTATGGCAACATGAGATAAAACCTCTAGCTGGAATTTGGGATATTCAAAAGGCTCCCTTCCCTTCCCCCAAAATCTCAAGTAGCCCTTTCTCTTTTCTCATACACTTTAAAAATACCAGTGGCACAAGCCCTTCCAGTTCAGAACTCGGTAATGGGGCTCCCATGAAAGCCAAATCAATATTGTTCCACACTTATCTGAAGTGCATATCGTTAAACAGTATGTGGGATGCCACACCCATATCAGCCAGATAGTACCTGATAGTGATTACTGTACTCAGAAGGTACAAGGACATAAGAGGTGGCTTAAAAAAAAGCCTCATTTCCTGATCATCTTTACCTATAGTAAATCAAATAATTTGCACAGAAATCTTCACTATGTACACATCAACTCTACAAGTGATACAAAATATCTCAGTTGAGCACCAATGCTGACTTTAGGAGTAGTACCTCCAAGTCAGAGTATTAGTATTCCCTGTCACAAATAAATTCTTACGTACTTTCAGAAGTGTCTATTTTCTGGATCAGCTGTATTCAGATCACTTTTTTTGTTTGTGTTCATCTTCAACATTCCAAGGAGATTAGTAATAGCAGCAATTTTATAAAAGGTGTGGGTATCCTGGACAGCTTTCACAGCATAATCAGTTCAGATCTTTGTAAAAGAAAAGACCATAAAATCCGCTGATCTGGACTTTAAGGTTTTACCAAAAGTTCATTAACTGGCATTTATATAACAATTCATCTGTGAGAATAAGGGGTGGAAACAGACTCAGTTTGTGTGTGCAAACAGTGAGATGTCCAACAGCGGCAGGAGTCCTGTCCTCAGGGGCAGTAGGGTGTCAGTGAACCATGGCTGTCCTGTCACCTTGGTTTAGAGTAACCATAAGGACACCTGAGCATCAGGCTGTCATGACTGGGTAAGACATGAGTGCTGTAGTATTCCACCAAACTTCCCATGTTCAAAAACATGATGTCTGAATCCAGGTAAAACTTGCCATCCTGTTGTGGAACAAAAACATATGTAACCATTGACAGTAATGTTTCCAGCTCAATGTGTAAAGAAAAAAGGCCAAAACATCATCCTCAGAACTAAGAAGTTCTTTCAAAACACATTACTGCTTTGTAAACTAGTCAGTTACACAAATAAGTCCAAATTAAACTCAAGAATTTAGTAGGATTTGACTAGAGCTGAAATTTGGTGATACATAATAGAGCCATTAGAAAGCCCAGAGCTGAGTACTTGATCTCTCATCCTAGACCAGATATTTGTAAATCAGCTGGCTTTTACTGTCAAAGATGGGAACAAATTTAGACTTTAACATGTTAATTCTGATTAACAGATACCTATGATATATACCTATATGCACACACCTTTCTACATGCACAGACACATATAATCTAAAGATGCAAACACAGTGCAGCTACTGACCTTTTCAAAGATTCTGTAGTTTCTCACTTTTCCTGCAGTTTCATCCCATACAACCAATACCTTGAAGAAGAAAAAAGCAAGGTATTCAGTCTGTGCTACCAAGCTCTTCTAAGTCAAGGTATTATTAAAGAATTAATTAAATTTCAGCCTACAAAATGTTTAAATCACTGACATTATGACAGTGATTCTCTCATATTTTCTTGCTTTAAGAAAAGACTACATCTAAATTGTTAAGTGCTTAGACATCTATAAAATGCAGTATGTCTCAATCAGGAAGTTTTTTGGTGGATAGATTCAGCAATTGCAATTTACCTTTCCAGGCTTAGTAGATGAGTTCCTAATACAGTACAATCCATTTTGTGGTTGTCCTTGTGGGCTGTTAGCTTTAAATATCCTAAAAAGAATAAACAATGACATAATTATTCATGGCATATTGTTAGCACTCAGATAAATCAAATGCCTACAGTCTTAAAATTCTCATCACAAATCTCTGGTTTGGGTGTAATAATTCATTGTAGATCATAGCTGAAAGAAAGTCACTGTTCAAGCAGCTGAACCAGCAGTGCAGCACAGATCATCTGGCTCTCTGGTCCTATCTAGCATCCTGGCAAAACAACCTCCTCCAGATGGAGCCAAATCACATTGTACTCTCATCTGTCAATTGATACAAGAACACTGAACTAACTTCTCTAGAAAATGATTTGCATATTAAACATTTTAGTGCATGCTGTAAACACAAGTTATCAAAATGATCTTTGGACTACGGTTCAGAACAGGTTTTGTAGGACTTCTAAGGAACTATTTTAAAATCACATTTTACCTTTCAACTTCGAAGGATTCAGAGGTATTAAGAAATATTGAAGCAGGCAGCCCAACCTGTAAAAAATATAAAGAAAATAAATCACTGTATAAGCTAATGACAACTCAAAACCCAAGCAACTTGTTATGCAAATAAGGTACAGTTCATCAGTATCTGAAATCGTTAATAGCAATCTAATCTTTACTTTATGCTCCTTTCTCCTTTATATCCAATCTTCAACTCTGTAACTTATCACTAAAGCTCAAAAAGAAATGAAAAAAAAATTACACGGCACTGGCTTTTCAGAAGGTTACCCTTCTCCTGAAATAATGCACTTAAAATATTCCCAAAGGTATATATAAGCAAGGGAAAAATATTCTTTTAGAATGGATCATCTGCTTGATCTTACTTTTTCATAATCATCATCAGAGTCATCATCAGCTTGGCTTGGCTTGGAGGGTAGTGCTGGTTTTTCAAATGAAAAACTTCTAAAACTCTGCCCATCTGGTGGTGATCTCCTGGCAGAAACAGAATGAAAACTGAAGGATATCTCAACAGGAAAGCAGAACAAATATACACAAAACACTGAAGGGATAGTAAAACTAGAACTGAAGTTTCAGTTTGGCCCCCAAATCACGGAATCCTAGAATGGTTTAGGGTGGAAGGGACCTTAAAGAGCATCTCATTCCAACCCTCCTACCATGGGCAGGGATGCCTTTCACTAGACCGGGTTGCTGGGAGCTCCATCCAGCGTGGCCCTTCCAGGGATGGGGCATCCACAGTTTATGTGGCAATTTACTACTCTCCCAGTAAATAATTTATTCCCAGTATCTAATCTGAATTTACACCTCCCCTCTTTCAGTTTAAAGCCATTCCCCCTTGTCCTATAACTCCATGCTCACGTCAAAAGTCCTTCTCCAGCTCTTTTGTAGCTTTTTTAGGTACTGAAAGGTGTTCTAAGGGTCTCCCTAGAGCCTTCTCTTCTCCAGGGTGAACAATCCCGACTCTGTCAGCCTGACCTCATAGGAAAGGTGCTCCAGCCCTTGGATCAACTCAGTGGTCTCCTCTGGACTACTTTCAAAAGGTCAACATCTTTCTTGTGTTGGGAGCCCCAGAGCTGGAGGCAGTACTTGCAGATTAATTTAGATAACCACAGATTATTTTGGGTAAGGGGAGACCTCCAGAGATCATTTAGTCCAGGCTCCTGCACAAAACAGGTCTAACCAGATCAGCTAGAGTCACTGTAAATTTTCAAATAATAGGCAAAAAAAGCACAACACAGAGAGGGATTGTGCAGGGAAGAGATACAGATGTTGGTATGAATCTGTCTAAACTTGTTAATAAATGATTGAGAAACATAATAGTGCATTGTGTCTTCATACTTACTGTAACTGGGGACATGATTTCTCTGTTCTAGGCTTGATTGCAGGGGGCTGGTGGCTTGGCACAGGTGGCTTTGGGAGCAGTGGTGGCACAAACAGTCCAGGTTTACCATGTTCCCTTGACACTTTGGGCTCTGCCAGCTTTTCAGCAAGCTGTGACAACTTGGGTTTATTGGCTGGCAAAGGGGGAGGAGTCCGTGGGGAAAGGTTTAAGTTTTTTAGCTTCTCAAATGCTTCTGGAGGAGCAAGGACTTGGGCTGGAGGCAGAGTCTCTGGAGGCAGTGGGTAGCACTCTTTGCCAATTGCAGGCTTCTTGAACACAGGCAAAGGGGGCACAGGGGGCGGCTGCTCACTCAGTCTCCGGCCCAGGGATTGGATCTTCAGGCCCTGTAGCTGGGGCTCTCTCACATTCACATCCTCTAGTTTGATGTCAGGCAAGCTTCTCTTAGGAGGGGGTGGTGGTAATGCTGCAGTTGGTTTGCCAGAATAGGAATGTGCCCTGGCTTCTGAGTAGGGACATTTCCTGACATGAGGAACAGGCGGAGGTGGGTACGCAGGGGGCAGGACCATATCTACAGACAGAAAACAAAAAACATGTCACACTGAGGGGGAATACAGCATGTCATCAAAAGAGACTTCTCAAAACAATTTTCTGTGTTATCCATGATCTTTCACTGGCATCAGGTCTGATAGTACTTAACATACTGGATAAGCAGTTAACTTTCATCACAATTCTGAAAGCTACAGGTAATAAACTCCTATTTAACTAAACTATTTTTATTCAGGCATGGTTTATGAAGGCTTAGCAAAGACTTTTCACTCTGCTAAAATAATGTAGTCTTTTTTTCTTTAAAAGCATTAGTGTAGCTCCAGACTGATGACAGGATACAGGTCATCCCAGGCAGGAGTCCTGCAAGAAAACACACCCCTAAAGGCATGTAATGCTTTCTGTAAATGGTTACTGCTGTTATTATAAACTTCTGACCCTAAATACCTCTCAAGATTAGATACCTCTGCATTACTTCAGTTATTTTGCCAGTTGGATTGTTATGACCAATACAAGATAATAACCTGGCATTCCACATGGATATTGCCTTCACTGGGGGCCTTTCTTGAGGGGCATCAAATAAATCACATACCATCTTTCACGATGTCAGAAGTATCCGGCTGCAAATAAGACTCATCCTCTTCCTCCTGGTCATAATCTGCAGACAAAAATCAGTGTGTCAGACTCTGATAAATACTCCTGGAACCAAGAAAGAGTATCAAGGACTTAGAGCTCTTTAATACAAATATTATTCTGGTATTTTTTCTTAAGAGGTGAAAAAAATTAATAGTTTTGATCCACCTTTCTGCTATCTAGAATAGGTGTTTCCTTGAATTTTTATGTCAATTAAGAAAGCCATCACTTATAACAGAGGCAAATGAAGTACACTGCACATTAAATTTTTTTTCAACTTACAAATTAAATAATTTATTTTTTGGTGACACTTTCTAGTATTCCAACCTTCCTGAGAAAAGTTTAAACCAGCACTTGGAAAAAACACAATCCCCAAAATTTAACCCTACCACAGAAACATTTATGATTTTGCAATATGGAAGATTAAACAAGCGTAGTGATTTACAAAATAATTTTAAGTCTTTTGCCTTGCTCTGGCAACAACAACAACAAAAAAGCACCACAACAAATGGCTTAAGTGGTTTCAACATTGCCTTTAACTGTAAATCAGAACAACCAAGCCACAAAAAACATGTTACTTCTAGGCAGTAATTTCTCATCATTGATTTTAAGAGGAGACAACATGCAGAGGAATGCCCTAAAATAAGGTAAGAATATCTGATAAACATCAGTTGTTCTCATTTTCCTAATTTAAACTCCTCCTAGGCCTCTTATCATCATTCATCTTGCATACAACCCTTCCCTCTTCCTATAAACACAGAAGGACTGAACTACAACCTCACATGAAATGCTGATGAGTTTGTTCTCCTCTGCTCGCAGCAATAGGACCGGATTTCCTAACAAGACCCATTCCTGTCTTTTTGTCCTAGTCAGGAATTTCCTTTCAGGAAATGAGAGTACTTGCTCCCATCAACACTGCCCTAAGAAATCTGAAAGGACAGATGGGAAAAGGCCTAGAAAAGGATCTTTGCTGAACCTCGAGGCAAGGTCTCTCATGCTGCTTTTCACAAACATATTTCTTGACTAGGAACTCAGTTGCTGAAATATGCTGTGAATGCCTACCTGCCAGGCTTTCTGTCATGTCCTCACTTTAATTAACCTCCTTGAAGGATCTGAAATTCTTTAGTTTATTTATACCAACAGTTAATGGCACAGAATATCTGTTTCTGATTTAAAACTACAACAGAGAAGCACCTTGTGAAAAAAATACCAGCTGCAAATTAGATCAGTTCACTTAAGCTACGGAAACAATTCCTGCAGAATTCAGGAGAAATAAATAAGCAAACAAAGAAGCTTTATTTATCAGTGTCTAAATTTGTCACCTCCATTATCTGCTGAATGTTGGGAATACTTGATGTCAATGGGACGTTCTACTGAGCCATAGAAACTGTCAGCATCAGAACCAGAGTCACTGCAAAAGAAAAGACAGAGTTACTTCTGTTTAGCAGGACTGCAGCACTGGAAAGGAATGCTGGAAAAGCAGAAGCAATCTGTTCCTATTCCCCAATTAACAGTCAGATATGTTGCTGCTGTCTTTTAAAAGATTTCATTTTTTTTACACAAAGCTGACATTGAAAGCTCTCTTTGTTTGAAGATTTGGGTTTTTCTTCATATTCTTTAAAGTATAAATTTGGAACTGCACCTGTTCTTATTTAACAGGAAGTTACTTGTAGGTGCAAAAAGCCTAAAACACCACTGTAAAGAGCCAGTGCAAAAGAGCCAATTAAAAATTAGGGTTTATACCTGAATTCTGTTATTGTTTCTTTCTTCTCATGGTAGTGATCAATTTCCCTCCTGAAGGACAGCATCCAATTCTAAACACAAATAAAAATACAACATTCAACACATCAATCTTTAGTCATTAAACACAGATGTATCTTTTCCTCTGTAAGAACAGAGTAACTGTGCAGGGAACATACATTGAAACAGTACTTATTCATGACTTTTTATTGAAAAGACTCGGCAGTCAAATGTTTTGACTATCCAAAATGCTGCAGGAACATACTGAAGTACTAAATTTTCAGTTTGCAAATTTCAGGCTGTTATTCCTAAAGCCAGATATGTATTCAGAGTACGTTTATGGGTGAGAGATTTCACTGAACGGTTTTCATAATTTATTAAAGCCTTAGCATATCATTGTTCTTTTCCTTGGCAAGAAATAAATGTGGAGTATTTATGAAATATGGAGAAATCCATGCCATCTAGCATGTCACAGTCATTCCCTAAATTACAAGTTGAATTAGCACTAACTTAATAGTTAAAACTTCAGACATTACTTTCAGAGGAGCCCAAAAAACTAGGTATACAAATTTCAGTGACAGCTGCGTTTCCAGTTCATTTAGATTTTAGGGAAGTCCAAGACTCACTTTTTGTTTCAAGGAAAATTCTATTGCAAAAGAAGAAAGTTACCTTTCTTTCATCTTCAGAAGAAGCTGAAAAAAACCACGTCCTGTGCTTCTTGCTAATGTGAACCAACTTGAAAGGAAACACATTGCTTGATGTTGTCTCCTCAGCTGCCCGCATAACCCTGAGAAACAGAACCAATACAGAAATGCCTTAATAATCTATAAAGGTAATGCTGCTGGTGCAACTCAAAGACTGACAGACAGCAGTTCTACTGGCCAGTTTTGCCTTACAAAAAATAACCCCCAAGCCCAGAAAAACACCACAGAAATCCCCATAGGTGCATATGCAGCACTTCTCCATTATTGTGGTAGAAGGGACAATGCAAAAGGAAGAGCACTTATTAATCCACCAGCCAGACTTTTATAAACAGCTGCTTTGACCAGTTCAAGAACCACATTTTTCACAAGTGTCACACCCTGAAAGTAGTGCTTAGGGTACTTGTGGCCCTTATTCAAGAAGGCACTATTTCAGAGAAGAAATCAAACCACATGCTTCCCATGAAAACAAGGAAAAACAAATTATAAAGGCAAACTTAATTTTTACACATTTCCCTTATAAACATTTTCTTGCATGTTTTTATTATATCAAAACAAGTATAACTTAACTTCTTTCTTTTTTGTGTGTATAAGGAATTTCCTCGTTTGGGACTCCTAGGGGGAAAAAATTTTTAAAACCTCCTATGCAACTACGCAGTCTAGCAATTCTTTGAGTTCAAATTATTTTTCAATAATGTTTGTCTGTGCATTATACTAATCAAAACCTGGTCCCTATTTCAACCAAGGTCTCTACAAGGCTGCTAGAAGGAAGATACATAAAAAGGAATGAACAGTCTGTAGCATTTACGAATTCCATGGTATTGTTCACATTCATGTGGATTGCAGAAACTGGCATTATGACTGAATTACAGCGTGGGTTTCTTCTATAAATTAATCTTGAATTTTTAACTAGCTGCGATGTTTACAAGTGCATTCCCTTAAAATATGCCATTATGGTGCTTGGTTAGAAAAGCTCTCACAATTTAAGAAAAGGTAATTCCTTATTCCACAAGTCTGAGAACATTACACAGTACAAGATATACATATACAAGTACAACAAAATGACAGTGGTTAGGACAAATATACTGATTTTTCTCTACATTTTCTCTCTCTCATTAAACTTTTCTTAGCATCAATTTCAACAGCAATTCCCTAAAGTTAGGTTAGGCTTGTATTAGTAGGTGTTGTACTTATACTGCACTCAGATTGTGACAGTACTGGCTAATTCAAAAGCCACGTATTTTTGTCTTCAACTTGCAAAGTAAATGTTAAGATTAAAAATGTGCAGAGAAAAGAGTCAGACATTTTGCACATGCATTCTCTCATTTAGCACTCTGTAGTTCGTACAGTTTTGACACTAACTACAGCTGCTGAACCAGCGACTCCATAAATGTTCTCTTCTGATTCCTTTCTGGTCACTACAGATGGTTTGTCTGAAAGAATCCACATCCATCTGCACATGCAGCCTGCATTAATCAGTAACAAGAGCAAGGCCATTGCAATTCAAACAGCTTTACTGGTTAAATTGCAGAAGGGGAAGGCTATCCATTTGCCAAGAGGAAATGTCATATATACGATTTGAAAGGAATCCATCTCTTGGAATCTGAGATCAATGCTTAATCCAAACAACAGATGTAGATGTGTTTAACGTGATCAGAAATGAAACCCATAGCCCCTAGCATTAAGTTAAAGGAGCTTAGGTGTTAAACAAGTTCCTTGGCACTTACCTGTTGTAACCTTTCAAAGAAAATGCTCCCTGGGGAGATGCAGATGTGCTGCTCTTAAAATAGTAGATACATCCCTCATGGATAATCACAAACCTCAATGGCCCTGAAAAGATAAAAAGTGAGCAAAATATAAATCCAAGGGCAGCAGAATAACTAGAACCTAGCACAGGTAGAATTATTATTTAAGATTTTAGTAACCATATTAATCACTGTAAATGAGCACAAACCAGTTAAGTGCCAGCTTGTTGATGATCAACCACACAGTGAAGCTGTCCATTTGCAGAGTTTCAGGACTAAGGGAAAGGTTTGATTCCCTCACTTGAGAGGCAGCTGATCTGAAAACTTCAAAAGAAGCCTCAGAGACCACAGGCCTGACCTCCACCTGTGCTCCTTTACTAGTGGAATAAACAATAGCAGGAAGCCAGCCACAGGCTACAAATACATATTTACACCCATCCCAAAACCATTATCTCCCTCTCTTCTTTCACCTCAAGTACATAATGCTGCCAATAAAATTATATCCTATTTTCTTTTTCTGAAAAAAGCCAAGACATCTTCCTTGCTCAAAGTCTGTAATCTTTGTCCTTAACTATGTAAGTATAGCTTCATTACATACAGGGATAACAAATGAACAGCATATAAAGAAACCCAAAATCTGAATTTTCCCATGTAAATAGAGTCTAATTTCAGAAGACATTACTGTTATTGAGTACAGCCCAGTGTTGGCAGTGAGAAAATTTCCATTTCACAACAGCAGTAGGAGATGGGGATATTTTTTCCAGTACAGAATAATCAACTGGAAAAAAAAGCTGAGTACTAATTTCTTTCAGAAAAGAGTATTTGAAATTGATACATATCCTGGGAATCTATTTGTCTTGAAAATCTTACTTGTGAAGGACTTGACAAGAGATCTAAACAAGCAAAATAAAATTAAGTACAATATTTATTATCTAAAATTTACAGTTGCAAAACAATTAAAGGAAAATCTTTCAATATGAATCTTTCACACATATATTCCAGTATAATTTTATTCCAGTACAAAGTGGAAAAACAGCTTCAACAGTCTGCAAACATGCAATCTGTTACTGGCCCCAGAGGCAAGCATTTAAAACATTTAATTTAGTTAATACCTCATTCAACTTACACTTCAGGATCTGCAGCTGGGTGCCTCCTTTTTTATGAAGATACCCTGACTTGGTAACTCCTCCAGGCATTGTCAGAAGGTTTTGTGCTCCAATTGCCTTCATTGGGACTGGCCAGACCTGCTCCTGCGAGGCCATCATTCTGCAATTTAGAATAATTAAAAACAGTTTAAAACTCAGATTTTACTTTAAGAAATGAGCATGGAGAAGCAAAGCTTGTTTCCTTAAACAAGCTTTCCAAACAACTAATGTGGTTCAGCTCTCAAGAATGTAACACAGACAGGGTGTTCAAAGATTCCAGGAACTTTGTAATGTATAAAAAAACGTGGTGCAAAAAGTCCCGATTTATTTTTATACAGCTCTCAAAAGTGATTGACAGTTGTTGAAACAAAGGAAAAGTGCTTAGTAAATGTTACTTAAGTATTTCTGATTTAAAAATACTCCAGATAACAGTGCAGGATTTAACCAGGCAGGTAACTGGAAAGAAAATTTGTTTCTTCTTCCAACTGATACATGACACATGAATATACAGAAAATGTCATTTTCTGTACAACGAGGAAATCAAATCAAAGTTTACTAACTGCAGCATCCAATACTACTTACTCCTGATATTTACATGTTTTATTCTTTAAGTCTTAATTCTTTAATTAAAGGATTAGTATATAATCTCATACTGGATGTTACATGTGACAGCATCCTGTGCACATGAAGTTCATCTCAGAATGCTGCAGGCTTCCATTTAATTTATATATCAATTATCAATGTGATGCTCCACTAAACATCTCTGTAGTCACCACTCTTTCTGCTGTCATCTTAAACCAAAAAGATTCGTTTCTGAGGTAGTAACTTATTCTGATATATCATTATGAGCTCTTCCTTTCTTCAACTGGTAACAGAACTAGGCAAAAAATCCCACTGTGTCATGGGGAAAAGAAATCATGAGTGGATAGAATGGGAATTTTGACCTAGACATAAGTCTGTTATCATCAGGTGTAGGCATAGAGACCTTTGGTTGTAAAAGGCAAACTAATGAAGTTCCAGTTAATTAACTTCTGATAAAGAAATGATGCTTTAGAACAGATAAGCTTTCAGCACAAGGCTGAAATTTAATGCATCTTGTTTGTTTCTCCTTTACCCAAAAGGGACAGTAAGGGAAGTAAAGCGTGAAGTTCAGCACAGAATCCAAGAGCCTCAGCACAACATCCTACAAGCACTTCCCCTCCAACATAAAATGGCTTTTCCCATTCTGAAAAGAACAAGGAAGTGTTTCAGACTTGTTGTTGAGGTGCAACAGCAAAGTACATATTGGTTGTATGGGTTAGGGAAAAAGAGAAATGCAAGTCAATGGACCTTTCAGTGGATCAGTTTAGGATTTAGATCTAACTGCTCGCCATTTGCTGTTGACACACGTGTGGGAAAGGGTGGAAATTCCTAGCAATTTCTACCAGAAGAGTTTAAACCAAATTAAATTCTCTAGGCAACCTGGAAGACTTAATCACAAAAATAAGGTTTTGGTCCACAGTGTTATGAAGCCGGCACAGCCAGAGAAGATGGATCCAAGGCCCTAAAAAGGCTCTCATAGCAGACACGTCAAGGCACCATCGTATCCCAATGTTCCCTCAGGATCTCCCTGCTCACCAAAAGGTAAGTTGCTTTTGTTTTACTCAGCTATATCCTTCCTTCTGCTGTTTCCTCCCTGTTCTTATTAAATGACCGAAATCTTTCCAAGCTGAGTTATTTCCTCCTCCTCAACGAAATTTCTAGCAACAGCGATGTTCCCAAAAAGGGGCTACTCACATATTTTAAGCTTTCAAGAATAATAATAAAAAAACAGTAGCAGAAGCTAACATCTCCCCTGCCCCCCTAAATACTGCAAATCATTTCTCCACATCTTGCAGAAAAGTTGAAGTGAGGGAAATGGAGAGTGTTACCCAGCTGGCTGCTGACGCCAAACCACATCAATACTGCTAAGAGTGATTTCCTTGAAATAAGGATTGCAAAGGCAAGCCCTGGGCTTATTCTTTTAAGAGCACGCACACCAGCGTTTAAACATTAGAACTTAAGTTGCTCCAGTCTGTTTCTAGTTATGTTCAGAAAAAAGACTAAGTCAAAATGAAACATTTTCCTTCAGATAAATATACTCTGATGCTAGTTTTCTAATTTTAGTTTCAATGCCATCCAACAGTTTCAAGTTTATCTTGGATCTTCCAGTCCTCTGTACCTTTACTACAAAGAACAGAAGAAAGGACTGAAGGACCCAGTGCATGGTGTGAAACTGTTTCAGTGTTCTCTTCATAGGTTGAAAACCTATCAGAAGAGGCAGAGTTAAATGTCTCAGAGAGGTTATCCAAAAAAACCAGCAAGTCAAAATTTCTAGGAAGCCAAAGTCAAACACTGGCAATAAGGATGTGCTACCCTAGGTAAATAAAAAAAACAGAAATATTTGTCTTGGTCATATATTTGTTCTGCAGGGGAGCACACCAGTCAGACTACTCACTAAAGCATGTCTGGATAGGCATTTTCTCCTCTACCTGAAAAGCCAGAATTTAAGGCAGAGAGGAGGAAAAAAAATTATGGAAGTGGAGAAGCAAGCAGGGGGGAAAAAAATAATCCAGTTCTACAGTGTGATGACTACAGGATTTAACTGACAGGAAAGGATAGCAGAGTATCAGGTTCTGCTTCCCCTTTTTACAATAATTTCTTACTTTTGGCTACTTACTATGAAACAGTCCTGAAAATAGAGACCAAAACTTAGAACTTCCCCAGCCCAGCTAAGTGAATAAAAGAAGTGAGTAAAAGGAGACACAGCTGAAATCCATGCCAAGTACACATTACATGAACTAAAAAGCCCACCTAATGCACCAGGCTTTTCAACAGACTTAGAGGCAGCTAAGCCCATTATCTGGATTTCAGTGTAGCTTATAACACTCCCCATCACATCTATACACTCCTCAAGCACTTCCATTTGCAGGGACATAGCAGACACTTAGGGAAGTTGATATCTTTCAGTTAGATTGCTAAAATGCATTTAAGTACTTTGACTCCAGTCCAAGGCAGATTTTTCTTCTTGACTATAGAAAACAGCTCTGTAAGGACAAATGTTGCTACTTTGGGTCACACTGCTGGGAGAAAGCTGTCAAAAGAAATCTAGCTGCAGAATCGATATTGTAGGGGTGGGAAAGGAGAAGGAAAAAATGGAAGCTCAAAGATTTTTATGGTCTTAGCATCTACAGTATGGTCGCCTTTAGCTCACTTAATGGTTCCTTCAACTCTTGATATTACTGTTGTTACTTCTGTTCTTGGTGTAATGTGCTACAGATGGACGTTGCAGTACCAGGTACGCACCATAGCAGCCACTGAAGTCACTGCAGAGCCCTGTTACCTTTGGCATTACTGAGAACAGAAAGATATTTCCCAGTTGTTTCTCATGCAGTTACATTCTTACACCATGAGCCAAAGCCCCAGCTACACATTTTCACCAAGTTAACAGAAAGGGCTCACTCAGTGCAGCCAAAGCCCCTTCTGACACTGGTCCTCTGCTATAAGCAGAAGGCAACATCCCCCATGCAGTGTTTGGTGGAAACTTTTAGTAAGAGCTACACACTTTATTCCTCTTCCCACTCCCCAAGGAACTAGATGCGTATTTTTTAATCAATTTTCCCACCAAGCCCCAAACCCATTTCATGTGGCTATTGAATTAATCTTCTCCCCCACTGAATGGAAACCTCTGAACCAGAATGGGATGGCACCAGTCAGGGAAAGGTCTTGCATCACTTTGTTCTTCAGGTTATCCCTGTGACAATTCTATGTCTGTGAGGGAGATGAAAGGCCTTTGAGTGTAGAAGGAGAAATAGAACAGCAGTTTCTAGGATGTGCTTCATCATTCTAGAGTGCTTTTGGAAAGAGAACAGTGCAATCAGCACTCTGGAGCATGATACAGACCTTATACAATTACTAATGTTACTACTTCATGTATACAACCTGGTCTGCCAGACTGAAAACCAAACCAGTTTGCAGTGTATTGCTAATGTATCAATAAAGTCAGTCCAAGTCTATCACGAGTATTCTTTTCTCAAACACAACCACAATGAGCCATTTTTTATTCCAAAGTACCCTAAAAGTTAAACAGCATGAAAAAAAGTGAAATTACACACTTTATCCTGTAACCAGGATAAGGCCAGTCAGAAGCAGAAGTATTTTCTGAATCAGAGTACTGCTACCAAGCTCAAACTCTGAATGGACAGCAGACTTCTGTTATTGTGTAGCAGGTAAATGCATACATCTGTGAAGCAATTTTAATCTATCCCCTCACTCTGCATATAGGCAAAAGCTAGATTGGAGGCTAGGGCATAATTTTACAGGCTAAAAGTCCCTCCATGCGTAAAAGTAAAATTCTGCCACATTAAAAATCTGGATTACATTATAGAAGAACACTAACCCCTCTTGGCCCTAAGAGCTATTGGAGTTCAGCCCAATTAACAAATACAAGCTGATTCATTTAAGGATTTCATCCTGCAAGAGTCCTCAGTTCTTGCTTAAATTCAGCAGAATATATGGCAGATGTGACCATCTCCACATCTTGCAGTATATAGGCGAAAAAAACATTACCCTCATCTCTAAGACTACAGCTGCCAAAAGTTGTTTTAAAAGTTCTCACTTGTTATAATAATATTTATGATCTGTCCTGGAGCCCAGTTTGGTCATGCTGGAAAAAACAAAAAAACAGCCTCTAAAGTTGCAGTACAAAAAGTAAACCTGATCTGAATTTGTAACAAAGCTCTCTATGCCAATTATGTTTGAGAACTTTTAAAACTGTAACCTCATAACCTCTAGTCTTTAAATTTTACTTGGAAGTAAAACCTACCTAAGCCAGATGCTAGTTTACTTCTGAATACATAATTTACAAATAACATGACATATATGACACATAAATTACAGAAATGAATGTATTCCTCATATCATGCAGAGGGAGACTGAAGTATCAGGCTTTACCAAAAACGAGGGAGCATTACACACTGCAGAACAGGAAAAGTTTCCCCTATGTGCTCTCAGCAACTCTGAGCAAGAATGATTTCTCTGATTTAATTATCTAAACATTTACCATCTGTTCTTAAAACCGCTTTCTGCAGAATTATGAGGTCTCTTGCCCATTTATTAACCATTCTCCAGTACTTCTGAAATAGTTTTCCATAACCCTCCTACTTTTTTGGTTACACATTCCATTTCTTAATACCTCTAACAGCCCCTTTCACAATACTCTCTCAGAAAGATTAATAGCACAGTACAAACACTGAAGTAAAAAAAAAAAAACAACTTACAAGACAAAGGGAGCAGAGAAATAAGCCTGACTGAGATACACTGTATACCTAAATTTACTCTCTTTAACTTGCTTCAACTTGCTTTTCTTTTCTGGCAAAAGCTTTCAACCAACACCCAACTCATCTCTTCCCCCACCAATTCTTTATCATTTAATTTTCTGCACGAGTTAAAAGTATTTTACCCCAGATACCATATTCTACTCTTAGTTGCAGTCTGCTCTCTACCTGAAGGAGAAAAAAATGACAGAAACACAAGCCACAAAAAGCACTAACCTGGTGACCTTTTCTGACCGACACATCGTTTTTCTGCTGGCAGTTTCACCGAACGATTGTTTCCTTTGCGATGACAAAGCCATTAACAACTTATTACCCCTCTCAGGCATGGCAGGAACATCTCTGCACTTCTCCCGCGTTTGGGTACTCCCAGGTTGAAAGCCACAGCTGTAGCTGCTGTCGGCTCAACACACAAAAGGAAAAGAAACCCTGCCCCAACTGCTTGTGCATCTGCACTGTGCTGTGGCCAAAAGTGACGCCGAGGCAATGACTTGTTTCCTTTGTTACTTCCTGTTTCTGCGCTGTCAGTGGGCAGCGCTATCTTGGTCAGATTTCCCAGCTTCCCAGAGAGGTTATAAATCAATTCCCGCACAGCTCAAACGTCCGGCCGACACCGAGCTCGAAAGCAGAGGGGATTTTCCAGTTCTCACTTTCTTCCTACTCACCTTTCAATCAACACTTTCCTATGGGAGAAAAAGAAAGTTGTCCTTTTTTCTCTCAGTGCACTCCAGCTCCCACACTGGCACAGCTCAAGAATGCTGCCTGTGCTCCTGGCGAGCCCGTGCCTCAGGTACTTGCACTGCACCACAGAACTGTAAGTATTTCATCTGTTTTCTCCACCACAGCTGGAGCTTGTCCTTCCCTCTTCAACCCAAGACAATCAAAGTAGCCATTCTGAAAAATTCTGCAGCATACACATGCTTTGGAGCAAGGCTTGCCCGTACGTTTGATGCTACACAAACCACAAAAGACAATAAAATTAGAATTCAAGAGATTTTTCAATGCACAATTCTACAGGACAAGTATCACCAACTGATGACTAATAAATGCCATTGTTTTACACTTATTTTCATCTGGAGCTCTTAAAAGGATTCTAGTGTTTCACCGACTTGTTTAGATTTAAACAACATTCCAAGCTCAGAAGTTTGAACACAACAAAACCAGCTAGCAAGTTTCAGAATGATGGACAAAACATATGTAGGTGTGGCAAGCAAAGTTTACTTCACTTATTTTTGAGGAAACAGACATGAATCTGTACCCCAAAATAAAAGGAAGAAGTCTCCATACAACATCTTTTTGTAAACTACCCGACAGTCAAAGCACAAAAGAAAGTAACATTTCAGATGCTGCTTATGGCTGTAGGGGCTAGAAAAACAATTCTCTCCCCACAGGGCACCCATTTTCACTCTGTCCATAGCCAGGTTCTATAGGAAGGGAAACTGAGCCACAAATACCACACACCTGTTGTTAGGCAGGAGGATCAGCATATCAGAACACAAGATCCCAGTGATCTTCAATAAGGATCAATACTCAGTCATCTCAGTGGCTTAACAGATTTTCCACACAGAGGACAGCAGAGGAGTCAGCTCAGTGGTTTGAGAATTAAATTCACTTGCTTTATTTGCTACAGTATCAGTTACCCATTTCAGGTACACTTCTCCAAATCAATCTTTCCTCTCTGAGCACTCTGTTATCTAGCCTGCATTAGCATCTTTGCAAGCTTTATGTCCAACTTAGTAAAAAACTAGAATCAGAATGACAGCACTTGAGTATATGTAACACTGGAAAAAACCCTTCAGTTCCCCTTTCCCTTTTCTGCTGTGACACACCTAACTTCTGGATTTCCCCTCCAAACTCCACAACTTATAGTAGCACGCTCTTTGGCTTCAGCAATCTCATTAAACCATGCCTCCTTTATCTAACACGTGGATAAACTGCTTTTCCTCTCTAACCTTTCTCATGCTGTCCTCTCTCCATGTTTATATTCAGAAATGCAGCAGGATTTTTCATTTCAAGTTCCAAGATCCCATTTCAACTTCTCTGGTGATTTCCAGCACTATCAAGATAGTCCCAGAGTCAGAACAGAAGCCACTGCACACACACACACACAAGCTGCTGTTCCACCAAAAACAATCAAAGTTCAGATATTTCATGGTTTTGGGAGACTAAAAATTCAGTTTAGCTTTCTAGTCCAAACATTCACCAGAAGGATTGTATTTCAAAATCGCAAATAAGGAATCTGAAAAGACATTAAAACTTTATGGATTTGATTGACAGGTCTGCCAGAGAAGTGAAAGAGTATTAAATATATCCTCCTTCACAAAGCAAAATTCTGTTATGTATGGACATTTGGTATAAGGTTTTACGACCACTAATCTTCATTTGTCCCCATGAAATCAGTGGTGAGAAGCAGCCTTGCACCAAGCTAGCTTAGGGAGAATTTCACTCCAAAGGAGATACTTAATTTCTTTAAAGTTTATGAGGTATCACTCAGATAGTATTAAAAGGAATAACCAAAGCATCTGGAACCAGCACTTGGATTTCATTCCAGCAGGGCTGCTGCCTGAGGAAGTCAGCCCATCTTCTCTGCCACTGTCAGGAGCAGCTCTTGCTGGCAGTCAAAAGCAATCCTACTTATCACCAGTTAATGGGATGCAAGGGCACAAACACATCTGGCAGGACGCTGTCCTTGCTGGTATAAGTTCACTTGTCTCACCACAGCTCACAGGGCTGAGCTGTGTCTGCAGCAGGAGCGCTTCCTCTTGCTGACAAATTTACAGGAAACTGCAAGAATGGACTGTAAATAAAAGCAGTACAAGAAGACCACAGCAACAGGCAAGGCAGAAAGATTAACCAAGCACTAAAAAATTAAAATAGCATGAAAAACATTTTCTTTCAGCTGCAGCAAGTCAGCTCAGTAGTTAATTCCACTCAGAATAATGTCAGAATTCATACATTATATATTTCCACAGAAGTCTACAGTATAATAAGGCATTAAGAAAGTAAGGGATTAACAGAATGTGTCCTAAATTTAAATCAGGAGCAGATTATTAGAGGTTTTATTATTTCATTAATTCTACCAAACTAGTTTAGTCCCAAGTTTCTAGATGGCAGTGGAAACACAGTCATTATATTAAGAGATAATATATTTGTCAGATGCATGCTTCACAAGTGCAGATTGTAAAAGAGCAAATGTAAATTACTTGCCTGAATCCTTCATCTATTAAGTAAGGCAATCTTGTGAAAACACAAATAATCATGCATCAGAATTACTTCTGCTGTGTGAACTGTACTATTATCATTAAAAAAAAAAAAAAAAGAAAAAGAAAGATAAATCAGCAACAAGGAGAAGCAATGAGGCCATAACTTCCAAAAATCCTCTTTCAATGTCAAAAGAATTCCCATACTTTAAATTTCAACTATCATCCCTTCCTTCAGCTTATTTTGGAAGACATGAAGAAGTCCTAATAATGTTTTTACTTTTTTATTACATATACTTAAAATGGGTAGCTGAAGTCTTGGTAATATATATTCAATCTAAACCCAATAAACACTTCAAGTCAGAAAGCTTCCAAGTTTCTACTCATACCCCAGTGGCTCTTAGGTTCCACATATCTATAGACATATTGTTGGCTTGGAACTTCAAAAAAAGCCAGACAGAACTGGTCTGCAATAAATAAGCCATATCTCAGAGAATGAACATACCAATTTTAAAACAAAGTTTTAACTTTTAATGATTGTTTCATCAAACAGTTTGGCACACATCCTAGAAGATGATACCATAACTTTGATTTTGGGATCTAGTTAATGTCATGTATTGCTCAAACGTCTAAACCAAAGTACAGTCACAAAGTACTTGCAGTATGTGCATAGCTTCTAAAAAAGCAAATTAGATTGAGCAACTGGAAGACAAGAACCATCTGCAGACTCTCAATATAAAAACATTATTATTTAACAGATGCACTTACACCAGCAGCAGCCCTTGAAAAATAATACAAGTCTTTACATTAATGTATTCTAGGGCCCTTCACTCCCAGAAAGACACTGAGGGGCTGGAGCATGTCCAGAGAAGGGCAAGGAAGCTGGGGAAGGATCTGGATCTCAAGTCCTGTGAGGAGCAGCTGAGGGAGCTGGGGGTGTTCAGCCTGGAAAAAAGAAGGCTCAGGGGACACCTTCTGAGTGCCTCCAAATCCCTTCCAGGAGGCTGTAGCCAGGTGAGGGTCAGTCTCTGCTCCCAGGTACCAAGTGACAGGATGGGAGAAAATGGCCCCATGTTGTGCCAGGGGGAGATTTATGTTGGATATTTGGAAAAAAATCTTCACAGAAAAGGGTTGTCAAGCATTGGAATGGGCTGGCCAGAGAAGTGGTGGAGTCACCACCTCTTGTGGTTTTTAAAGAATGTGGATGTGGCACTTGGGAACATGGTTTAGTGGTGATCACTGTGTTGGGGCTAGGTTGAAAGTTAAGACTCAATGATCTTAGAGGTCTTCTCCAGCCTAAATAGTTCTATGAAATAAGGATTGAAGTAAGATCAGTAGAGCTGTACCAGCATAGTTTTCGATGTTGGCAATTTTATTATGTGTACCTTTTCAAGTTTAATGGATTTCTACTGAATCAAAAGGCCCCTCGAAACTGTACAGGAGCATTCACCCAAGGAGTTAACAGGGTCAAATCTGTGCCAGTCAGACCACACCAGTAACATTTGGTATAAACACTTAAAGTAGAAGGCAAGACCTGAGGATAATTTGCTGCCTTTTGTTTGTTTTTTGTATAAATTCAGATGTATTACCAACACTCCATTTTCATTTACTATTGAAAATAGATGAACACATTCTCTGTTCTTTTAACTGTTACTTATATACAAGGTCCTTGTACAAAAGACTGCAAATGCCACTATGGCTATGACTAACTGCTCTTTCATCAGTGCTGGTAGAACAATTTAAACTAGAACTTAAGTTAAAAAATTATGTAACAAGCAGAAGTACAAACATGGTTGCCAAGATCCTATTCCTGCAGACAGCTGCAAAGGGAGTTTCCCCAAATATACATAGATACTGAAAGTGGGAGTTTCCACAAATGATTTATTTCCTTGGCAGAAATTTTCAATTCCAACAATTTTACTGCTAGGCTGGTTCGTGATTAACCACACACGATTCTATCACTGAGGTACTCAAAACTGGTGAGTTAGGAAGCACTACTGGATGCAAAAAAATTCTTCCTAGATGTCAAAACAGCTTTAACCATTTTAACTGATGGACCATTGAACTGTAGTAAAAGCAACACCTAAGTAAAAGCTTTTAGAAATGTATAGGAAGGGGTCAAATATCCATTAGTGATTTTAAAACATATCTGATAGGTATGTTTAACCAGCAGACATCTTGCCATATGAGTTAAGTCTGTTGCTGGGAGATATTTTTTCTGCTTTCTTAGAATTTTATTTATATTGATTTAAAGTACATCAAGCGTCCAAGGGAGAAAAAAGGAAAAAAAGTGACTTAATTTTTTCTGATACTGAGGCATTTTGGCAAGATATACAACATCCATGAGTTCACTGTATACTGTGCTTGTACAAAACTAATGCAACTGAGGTCCAAGACTACTATAGCTAAAGAGAGTATTTTTTCTGAAGGAATATGCAAATCAACAAAAAAATTACTGAATATCAGCAATTTTAAAACATTCCTGCACTTGGATATTAAAACCAACAAAACCACATAAAGTCTATAATGTCCTTTTGAGTGTCTATCAACAAAAAAAAATGCAGTGAGTAAATTCATAACCCCAATAACAAGCTACTAATTGAATCCCTAAGAAATGCCCTGGTTTAGAGGAACCATTTGGTCATGTCATCTATGAGTCCTCCAAGTCTGTGTTTCCCTCTCCTGGTGAGTGCAGGAACCTTATAGTTAAGCAAATACACCTCTGCAGGCAAATGGCTGCAGTCAGCACCAAAGAGGAAGCTCAACTTCTGCTAGAAAAACCAAACCAAACCAAATATTTTCTATTTTTATTTTGCTTGTATAGAGACTTTTGATACAATTTAAAGACACAGTGCAACTGCAGAGACTCACTCTGTTCTATACTGCTGTACAACACAGTAGGTGGTGCCAGGTTTTAAATAATTATGCAGTGAAGCATCTCAGAGTTTGCTGTACTCAGACTTGGAAACTCTGACTATGAACCAGAATATCCAAATAAGCTAATGACCATGCAAGTGTGATTTATAGAATTAGAAGGCCCAGCTGGGTTGTATTGCTAATGGACTGTCCCCACCTCCAGCAGCTTTGAAGCTCCTGATGCTCAAAGCCTCATGCAAGTCAGTAGGTGCACTAGAAAAACAGATTCTTTATTCCAGTTCCAGTTACTGCTCCCTTTTAAATCATGATATGAACTTCTCCAAAGGATGTGGTGAAGCATAAGTATTTTACCACTCCCACCACAAAAAATACTGGATCAAAGGACTGAAACAGGTAAGAGCATGGTTTACAATAACTAGGATTTAAGGCTACTGTGTATTTCATCACTTAGGTAAATATTACCTTTGGTTTTTGCTGGGTTTTTGCTGGGTTTTTGCTTTGTTTTGTTTTTTTTTAACAAGCACCAGGAAGAAGAAATTCTGTAAGATCATGCTTACTTTCTACACAAGCTGAATTCAATTATAAAACGCCACATCACGTGTAGTTGGGATTTTAAGTGAAGATTTTAAAACTAAAACAAACCCACACTGCATAGCTGCTCCAGAAAGACAGCAGTAAACAAACAGTTTTAATCTGGAGGACACGAGCGGGAACAGTCAATTCATATCACTTAAAATAACCATAAAAATGTATAATCTCATGCAATGGGCTTCTTTTACAAGACAGTTTGGACAATGGCCTTTCCTATTATCATTTCTTTATGGAAATCACTATTTCCTTCAGAAGAATGGCTAAAAAGGAAGAAATTCATTCCCCCTAAAGCTTGTTTAAATGAACTCCAACAGGAAGGATTAGCCTGAAATTGATTCAAGTCTCCAGAGCTGTAGAGCTGCATTCAAAAGTGAGTTCCTGCAGGGCTATTTTCAAGCACAGAAGACATTCATATGCAATACTTCATAAGACATGAACAGCAGTTGTATTTTACACCACAGACCAGTTTGCCTAATCAAATGTATTACTGTCATGGTGCCAGCAGTTTGCAGCAAGGTTTCTAAATAGCTACATAACATTATGAAAGTAACAAACACCTGACAGTAACAGAGACCAAAAGCAAGGAGCTAAAACATAAATTACAGATTCTTACTTCCATCAGACCTTGATGTCACTTAGCTCTTCTCAAATCAGCTCCTTCTCTGACCTGTCCTGTCCAGACACAACTCTCATAAAGGTGTTTATAAGAGCATCTCTTGTTCATTCTGGAGGAAGGACTTCAGAACACTACAGATAATGGGAATGGATGCAATGGTACTGCACATGTGAATCAAAACCCTCCCTAGACTGGTGACCATTAATATTTCAGAGGAGGAAAACAAAGGAAAAAAAATACAAAAAAAACATAACAAAAAAACTGCAATGCATCTCGCATAGTGCACAGTGATTGAAAAATTGGAAATACAGAAATCCATCTCAAAGCCCAAGATCTCAGTCTCTGGCACCTAAAAATTACTCCAATAAGCCCCTGAGCTGCAAATTCTTAGGCTGGAAGAATATTCTATGTTTGTGCCAAGTCCTTACACTCTTCTGCAAGTTCTCCTCAGCTCTGACTCCACACAGCTATTCCTATTGTGCCATTAAGTGACCAAAAAAGAGTTTCTAAACAGGAACACTGTTTTTAAAAGATACTTCCACTTCCTTCCCATCAAACTCTTTCCAAAATTATTCCAGACAAAGTTTGACTCCAGCAGGAGCTTGGAATCTTTTACATCCACTCCACAGTCTAGTTAGAGTATTTCCTCTCCTTTTTTAATTTGAAGATGCTTCTGGGTATCACATCAACCTATCCTATCATAGAGAACTTGCTTATTTCTGAGTCCTTTCTCAAACATCTTATAGCATTGCCTATTCTTTCCATTCTTATGGTCACAAAGATGGTCCAAAGGTCATTTGTCTGATCCCTGGCCTCACTGACTTTTCACCACCAAAACCATCTTTTCTTTATTACAGACTAAAGAGAAACATGAACACACACATATAGAAATACATATATATACAGTTCTTAAAGAAATGGTGTATGTTATAAACGTCAGCAGCCCTCCCTCTATTCTTGGCAGGATGAACTACAAAAATACATTGCTTTTGAGCATCATTCTTTTTTATAGTTTCCTTGAAAAACTCTTTCAAAACAGTGCAGCCAAACTCTTTACAGAGGTGACCTGGTTATGACAGAAGGGCTTCTTCTTCACAACCTCCAAAATCTTACATTAATGCACGGCCTGGAACTAACAGTCATTATGTCCAAGGAGCCTGTATAGCATTCTTTCATTTCCAGGTTTTGGTTCTACACAGAAATTATATGGAGCATGTAACATTCCCAGCAAAAGCTTTTACAGGACTTTACGGAATCTTTTCCTGCTATACATATCCTAGATATCCTTAAGGCATTCTAAATATGAATCACTTCTTGTACACAATGAAGAGCTGAAGCTGAATGTCACTTGCACAAAGGAAATTCAGAAATTTAGGTCAGTGGGACTGCTCCTATTTCAACCTAAGTAATCAAACCTGACATCTTTGTACAGTAAACACAAGAACAGTTCATCCAGACCCAAGCCAAACAACATCACAGATGCATTGATTCAGCTGTGGGCTTTACTGTTATCACAAAATAAAAGGTCTACCAGAGCAGAACTTTACAGGAAGAAAGTACTCTTTCTGCACATTTAAAAAAATTAATGCTGTTTGTGATATTTCATTTAGTATTTGAAATCATACAAACTGAGCCACGTAACATCCTCTAAAAACCTGCACATAATAACTATGTCAAAGTGCAGCTTCACTTTGTTAAATGTTTATCTCTACAGCCATAAAAAGAACTCTCAGCTTTGGAAGTGTACTAAAAAGCATTAAAAGTGCATTACACTCTGTCAAAAAAGCCTCCTCTTCTATCAGAAAGCACATAACAATCTTTCATGCATTCTAGTAACTTATTTTTAAATAATAAGCCACTATATCAATGAAATACATTTCCAAGATACAACAGAGCTAATTTCCAATTTATCCAACAGATCAAAATCTAACAAGCCCAACACTTCAAATTACAATTACCCCATTACATACTTGAAAAAATTTTGTCTACAGAATTTTATGAAAAATCTCTAAATTTGGCATCATCAGAGATTAGCAAAGATCGATGTAATCATAAAATCATTGTGGGTCACATCAATTGCTCCAGTGCTACTTCCTCTCCTGTGCAGTCTACCCAAAAACCAGCAGCTGGCACAGCACAATCAAGTGCAGAGACTGCACTAGTTATAGTTTAACTGAATGAGAAAAAATAAGCCTTTATTCAGCAAGGACAGGAGAACTGTTGAAGAGTTCTTTTTATGTACTGCATATCTTGGAATTTTAAAGCTTGCATTTTTTTTTACTCCCTTGGAATGCTGTATAGTTTTTCTTTATTATTTTTCATTCCACTTAGCTGGAGATTAAATTGTTCAGTCAGAAATCACAAGGAATCTATTCCCCAAGATTCATAATTTGTTTGACATTTTGGCTGTTCTACAGAACACCGTCATCCACCTTTTTGTTCTAATACAAGCTCCCTCTTCTTTTTCTAGACCATTTTGCTGAAATATCCAACACAACACAGACTAGGGTCACTAGGGTTAAATAGTGAATAGTGATACAGTTTATCTTCTTAACACAGGATTATTAGGAACACATCAGGTTTATGCTTCCTTTTTTATGTGGACTAATGCCTGAGTATCAGGCCAAGTTCATATTTGGTCCTTACCTCCGAGTTGCTCAAAACCCTAAAATCCCAACAATAAGAAACTAAAAAAAAGAAAAGGAAGCCTGGCCAATGCCATTTCTACAACTGGTAAGGACTGTGGGGAGTCAGAGCTTTCTCACAACTTTTATTTCTGTAAGAATGACACTTCAAACTCCTGATTCATATGTCAGGTGTGTTTCTTCCAGATACCTTCTCAATTAACACAGACCAGCAAGCACATTTAGAGCAAAATGCTGGTAAGGCCATGCACTTCATCTCCTTAGGGCAATAAAAATAACAGGGCATGATAACATGTGGCAGGCAAATTACTCAGTATGTTGACTAGAAAGATAGAAATGGTACAGGCACAGAAACAAGGATTAATTAGAAGCATCTAATTAACATGTTCCCTGCTAAATAAAATGGAAGAGAACACTCCAGGAAGGGAGGGAACTGTGTAAACTTGTCAAACCAGGAATTTCAATCAAAAATACTCCTGTTTGCTCGATTTCACAGCAAAGACACTGCTGCAAATCCCTTCTGCTTGACTTTCTCCCAACAAACAAAGCCTGTCAATCAAGTGATTGACACATTCCTTGGAGCAAGACCTCCAACTCGGAAGAAGAGACCCAGCTCCCAGTTGAATTGCTTAGCAGAGAGCTTCCTACTACCAAGTAATTATTAAATACCATGGCATTGTTGTAGCCCATTAGAACAGCATCTTTAGTAATTAGCAGATTTGTCACTAAGCCCTTGACACCTGCCAACCCAATTCTGCTGGGGAGCCAAATCCCTGAGTGCAAGTTCACAGGAGGCATCAGCAGCATCCTTCTCTTCCACTGCCACTCCTCCTGGCAGTCCTCTCGTTCCTCTAGGACCAGTGAAGGAAGCAGAGGAGCCAGCAGGGAGGAGGGCAAACACAACTGATCTCTCCTGAAAGAGTGGGGATGTCATGCAGCCATGGAGAAACAGCCTGGCAGCAGAGGCACAGCAGGCACTGTGCCAACATGACAGACAGTTTCCAGACTTAATCACTTTGGTATCATCTAGCACTGTGTACATTTGGAAACATGGTATTCCATCTTATCAGCATTGTTTCCATCATTAGGAGAAAGCTTATCTGCACCTCAAAGCAAAAGATGTGAGATTCAACACATCCCTCTGACAATGCTTCAATTGGCCTCTTCAGACACCAGGATCAGTGGCATTCTGAACTACATCCTTCACAGCAGCTGTGGTATTTGCCAAGGGACAGAAATAAGGGCTTTTTCTTTTTTTTTTGGAGGGAGGGGGAAGGAAGGCAGGAGGCAGATGACTCACTGAGGCTTTGAGTACTAAAGGAAAAAAGAATTTCACTCTAAGTTCTTCCCATAACAGCTTCCCGCAAATCCAGTAATTTCCTCTGTGTGGCTAGAGAACAGTTTGGCTATCCAACTCTGTTCTCCTAGTTTAAACATGAAGAGCACATTTAAAATATTCCTCTTTTCCTTCCAAATTTCCCATTCTCCCCCACTGCACAGTCACACATCAAGTATTTATCCAGCATAATCCCAGCAGTCTGCCATGCTTAATTTACTCCTGAGTAAGAGAACCCACACAAGCTTATGGATGGTGGGAGTGGAATACATTTGTGCCAGACTATGCATCATCTTATTATTTGTTTGGGTTCTCCTAAACCGAGGATGACAACTCCGTTGTATATAACTTCATTACTTTTTTTTCAAGGTGGTTTTCTACTTCCAGCGCTTTAGGAGGAAGAAAACTACTAATCTTATAGCAAGACTTGTGTGCCCCTGCTGCAATGGGTGTTTTGTCTTCTCAGAAAAGCCTTTCTGGTTAGCATTCTGATGAGTTTATTCACCTAGCCCTAATGCAAGTCTCCAGTTACATACTGAAGGTAAGGGCTCTTTCCTAGACACCAAACACCCACTTTGACAGCAGAAATTGTATTTCCCCATGCAACGTGGACAAAAGTCTGTATACAGAGATCCCACTTCATTCTCTTAAAATGCACAGTGCTTTGGAAACATGCCTACCTGGCACCACAGTGGAGTCTGATTAACTGACTGAAAAATTACAGTGGAAAGCTCAAATGTTTAAGCCTGACTGATTAAAGGCAATTAACAGCTGCAGATGCTCAGCAGCTGTGCAAATCAGGTCATTTTTTTGCCCCAAACATAGTTCAAAGTGGCTTATTTTGATTAGTCAAGCTTACAGATCAGTTTTGAATTAGCTAATTATAAGCCTTTCATCTGCCAGCAGGACCAGTAGGCTCCTAGTCCAGGTTTCTTTGTGCTAAATTTCTCTTTACATCATTGTCAGGAAAAAAAAAGCAGAAAAAAACAAAAGCTAATCCTTCCAGGAATATGTACAGAACAGAACAAAAAGAAAGATGGGTAGCTCTTACACGAGCTTATGTGTCCAAGGTACACAGTTTTGCTGGTATAAGGAAACACCAGAAGGTGACTTCAGTACCCATGCTTGGTGTGACTGCCAGGTGTGTGTAAAAGGTTTAGGAGACATCAAATTTCATGTAATGTAAATGCAATTTTCAGTCATACCACAGCAGTCCGAGATAAGAGATGCTCCACTTGAGGAAATGACTGTCCTGCAGTCGTAACACATTGAACTGAAGTCTCTTCAGAGCTCCAGCTTGGTCTAGGAGACACAAACAATTATGTGATGTGTTGTAATAGAATTACTGTTAAGCAACATCAAGGTAATGATTTACTCTTTTTAGTAGAGTTGTCACAAGATTAGAAACTAATAGTTTAAGCCTCTGCTGCTTAGTTGCAGGAACTGGCTCTGAGGGGTAACCATGGTCTGGTTTGAATACCAACCTCAGCACTGGGATGTGTGCAGCTTCTAAAGTTAAGGGGAACTAGGTAGACTTTGAGGTGGAATTTAAACCAAAACTTTTTACTTTATAGTAAAGTTTAAACAAGTTTTACAAATAGACCAATAGAGAGATTATCCATCACCCAAGCTGATGTTTAGAAGTATGCTAAGCCTTGTAGAATTGTGTAAGAGCTAATAAAACATGAAGGACCATTTCAAAGAGATTCTGACTGGCAATAAAATTAACGTGAAGATATTGAAAGAAACTGCAAATAAAAATCTAACTGCTAGTTCTATGAGTATTTTTTTAAAATCTATATTTGTAAAATGACTGTTTCCAGAATGATGATTAATGTCTATCACTACAGTAGCTGAAGTTAAAATTAGAACAAGGAAACAAAGCTTCCTACCAAACCACTTTTTTTTGTCTTACAAGACATTTCACCAGATACTCTACTTCCACCTCTCTTCTTCCTTTTTCATTATTAAGCAGTTATTACATAAAAAATGAAAATTAGTAAAACATGCTTTTAGCCTTATTAAAATCTGTTCCAGGATCTGAGATGTTGCCCTAAAGTGCTGCATTAGTAAAGACAGTCATCTCAGTGACTGATTTCAGCAGAGTAAAGCTCTGCTGGAGAGCAGGCAGCTTATTTGTCTGGAGAAGGACTGAACATGGAAGTGGGAACTGACATGTTCAGTAAGATTTCCCTCCTCCAAGAGTTCCTGTTTTTCAATCTGCTTATCTTTAAATGAAAAACTCAATGATAATAAAAGATTAATCTGTCATTTCAGTTGAAGAGCATTTAGAATTAAGATTTGCTTTTGTTTAACATTTAATTACTAAATTGTACAGCACAGGTTCATGGGTCACCTAAATAGGAATACTGCCAGCTAAACTAGACTTGACCTTATTTCCATCTGTTACAGCAGAATAACACCAACAGATGCAGTTCAGCTGGCAGTTCCAGGTTGGCTAACCTGAACAATGAGAAGTACCTTTACACTGAGTAACAATGGAGTTCAGGGCACTGAAGTCCAATCTAAATTCATATTCTTGTCCTTTAAGAGAGAGCAGCCATTCATGCAGACTCTATTTCCACCACTCAGCACGGTTTTGTTTCATTTTCTTGACCATACAAGTACTAAGCCTAGGGATACTAAATTCTCCTACTTCCTTCTACAATTTGCTCTCTTCTTGTTTACTTGGCTACACTTCAAAATGAGAAAGCTTTTGCCTTTAGTCATGTCTGTTATGCACAAATCACCTTTCATGACGAGTCTTGCAGCACACTTCCCATCCCCTCTCTTTTGTCAACACTTGGACAAAGAAAGATCTCTGAGGCAGCAACAGTTCCAGACATGCACACCGGTGCCTCCCAGCCTCTTCTTTCCAAGTACTGCCAGAAGCAAGAATGAGGAATACCATTCCAACTCCAAAATGCAGGTTGTTTTCCTGCAGCAAGTTGGGACTAATCACTTAACTGGAACTTGGTAACCAGTCTTAAGCCAGGGGCTGAAAAATGACAAATCAGTTGAGGCAGGAGGTGAACCGGAACATAAAATACTAACAGCCAACTCTAAGAACTGAATATTTAAGTAGATTTTTGGTGCACGTATTTCTGCTTCTTTTAAGGCCCCAGCTATTATGCTGGGGGATTTTTGTTTCTAGTTTTTAAAGCTGCATGTTATCCTTCCCATTAGAGGAAAAGTTTAAACATACAGTACAGGCACACAGGAGGAAAGAGAATAATAAATGCTTGCTTAAAATACAGACATCGACTTCTTCCTAAGGACCTCATTCATGACCTTTGCATACTCGTGCAGTGCTTCTGCCAGAAACAATAGAATTCTAAAATTTCAGGGGTTTTGTACTCCCCCCAAAAAGGTTAAATAGTACGCAACATGGCCACCAGATTTTTTTTTTTAAATTAAGACTGATACTTCACTCAGTTGCTGCTCCCGTATGAGCTCCAACAGAAATTCCATTTTCGTATTTAGAGGAAAACATCTGGCATGAAAGATTTCCTGTTTGAACAGTCCTTACAGGAGAGTTCATGATTACAGGCATAAATTTGACTTTCTCCTAGCACTCATTTATGGCAAAGCTGAAGGCGATAACAAAATAAGAGCCTTGGTTAAATACGTTCAATAATTTTCCTGTTTGGGGATTGCAATATAATCCCTGCACTGAAACAATCAAGAATATGAAAGAAGAGTTTTACACAAATCCTTTGTGCATGCATATGTCAATATACTGTACACATAAACAACATTTAGTTACAATGTCTGCTACATCAAGCAACAAAAAACCATAATCTGCTTACATGGACCACTCTGAAGTTTTTATAGAGTGATCTTGAATGTATGTGCAGGTACTAATTTTTCTAAATGCTTCATGAGAGAGTGAAAGTCTCTGTAGGCACCTAAATCCACTTCAAATAATGAGGAATAATCAGGAATTAACAAAGTCATCCTTAAGTACTCACACACTACCATATATAGTAGCACCACCTACATAAATTAGTTAGTCAAAATATAAAGGAAAGAACCCCAAATGCCTGTATTCCTGCTCTAAGATATCCAAGAAAGTGGTTTACCATGACCAAAACAAATTTCGTGTTTTTCTAAGTTACAGCAGAGAGGTTGCATTTAACTAAGAGAAAATCTTTAAAAATGTTTACCTTTTAAAAAGGTAAGGACAAAAAGCTAGTTTGAATTCAGAAGTTCCTTCTTTGCCAAATTAACACTAGAAGAGCTGGGTTGGAATTAGGTGTATGGATTTTCTAGAAGACAGAACAGGTCTAATGATCCAAATGTACCTACTGTTCCACTAGGATGGAAGTGATTTTTATCATATGTGATTAATGATGTACAGTTTTCCAGTTGAGGTTATAATTTAGCATAAAGAAAATAAAAATCCAGAAAGCCTTAGCCATAACCAGCTGAACAGTGAGAGTTTTCAAACATTGAGAGGATGAATACAAGTGTTCCCTGGACTTCTTGAAGTTTTACCTGTGGCTTTTCCAGAAAGAAAAGATTGCAAGGAAGCAAAGATGTACTTTCCCTACCTCAGGGCAGCTACAGACATGAAAGTTAATCCAGCAACAAAATTCAGCAAGCAGCTATTCCTAAATTTAGCCAGACTTATTTCACACCAACTATGTAGCTTAGCTCTTTACAGCTGTTTTAGGAGACAGATCCAGAATATCCACTTTCCATGAGGTTAAGATTTGTCAGAGGTACTCTAGAAAGAGCCCTAGCTACAGATCAGGTGCTCCTGAATTAGCCTGGTTAAACCAGCCCGTGACAACAACAAAAAGACACAACAGGAATCCTTTCAACAGGCATGAAAGCTGTTCCCTTCTCTGCTCCTAAAATCACAGTCTGCAGGAGCTGAAGCCATAAGTATTGCCAAGGTCTGATTTCTGAGTGATTGTAATTCTTTCTCTGCACTGCACATCATCCTGAAGGATCTTTGGCAGAAAGATATTCAGATATCCATAACTACTGCAATAACACCACCTTGGAAGAGATAAGAACTCGGTCATTATAGGAAATGAGCTGGCACACAAACAAAATAAATAGATTATTTCAGTTATGCTGGTATGCTGCAATAGGAGGAGAACAACATTTAGGTTTGTTTCCACAGGAACTCATGTCCCTGCATTCTCCCCTAACTATTGCCTTGCTCAAAATTAAACCCTTATCTCAAGAAAAATTGTTTTCAAATTCCTGCATGTTTGAGATGAAATGTAGACTCTTCAATTCCCTTTCTTTGTAAGGAAAAAGTAAGAAATTCAGCATAGAAGCATATGGAGAAGAGACAAGATTGAAAATAACTTCAAACAGATCTTGGAGAAATATTGTGTAGGCATTATATTGCTCTTAAAAAGCAAAATGTACTGAGAATTCTGCTATGTGCTCTAGTCTGGTCATCTAAAGCAGCCAAGCCAATGATACATATGCTTGTAATATATAACATGATCAGTAATTCCTAAAGTTTACAACCATACCCAGTGGAGTTACACTGATCAAAACTTCAGTGTCTTCAATTCTTTCCTCAACATATCACAAAGGCATAACTCATTTAGCTATTTCAGCTTAAAGCAAGCAGTGCTGATAGGAGAGGGTGTTGATTAACAAGAGTTAGCAATGGTCCATAAATCTTGGAGGAACAGTGACATATGTGCATGTGACAAGAGTATAAGAAATACACATTTCCTTTAGTACTGGATTCACAGAAATGACTGCCTCTCAGATGACCTTTGAGCCTGCCTTAAGTCCCTCTGATTTCTAGACTCTCAAACTCTCTTCCCAACACTGTTCCACTACAGCACAGGTTCCAAGGCAATTGTGAAACAATGTTATCAGCAAATGTCTTCATGGAGTAAGTTCACCTTAAAAAAAGGCCAGAAGAATGCTTAGCTACACAAGAGGGAAATAACCAAAGACATTCTTTTCTCCCTTCCATAAAAAGATCCCTATTAGAAGATAAAACACATCATGGAAGAATCACTGTATCAACTAATATTTTTAAATCTAAAGAAAACCAATTTATTCTGGCTGTTCCCTGGTAGCTGTTAGGAGTCCTCACCATTGCTTACAGAGCTATTTATCAACACTACTGAGATCTGAGCTTCTATGAACTTTCCTGTAAGGTCCAGTGCAAGTAGCAAGCTAGCCAAGATCCTGATCCTCCAGTAATACAAACTAACAGTTTACAAATAGTAGAGTTACTTACATCTGCAAGTACTTTTAAGATGAAGGCTTAAGCCAGAAACAATTAATGGACACAATGCTTGCAGGGCTGCACATTCCAAACAACTTATGAAACTCTTGGATAGCCTGACAAAAGCATAAGCTACCCATTGCCTCACATCCCATGCCAAACAGACTGGAAGATGCACCAACATAAAGTCAATGTTGTCAGGTTAAAACCCACACCTCTCTATTCCTGCAACCTTGTAATGCAGAGCAATGAACGCACCAGGAACCTGACAGCTGAGGGGCAAAGAGCAACCCTGCAACCACCAGGTTTGAATGCCAGAGGCACTTCTCCTGCAGGTAAAATGACAGATATGTGTGTGCCTTTTGGTCATCCACGTTTGTGTTTCAGTGCTGTAAAGAACAAGCTAACACTTCTTAAGGCATTTCCATTTCTACTTAGCACTCACTACCAAAGTGGCTGCCATCCCTGGTTTTCTGTCAAAGGAGACTGCTTCACATCCACTCAAGGAATTGTAGAAGGAGACTTTTCATGTCCCCTGTTTTGCAGTTTTTGTAGGCTAGCTAAATTTTTTAGCAACAATATAAGGTTGGAAATCTGGTCAACAAAGTACAAAGGGTTATCCACCAGCAGGAGTTTACAGATTCACAGTCAGCTGGTCAGATTGGCCTCAAACACAGGAATTCTCGCTCAGCCCTGCCCGAGGTTTCTGCAGGAACTTATCTTGGTGCGTTCATTCTTGCTGCTTTGATAACTTCAAACCCTTCAACCCTGTCCAGAACTGCCATCTCTGCATCTCCCTCCTTTGTGACTCTTTTAAAAAAGCTCTTTACTTTCTGGACCTTTTAGCATGAAGTTGTCATGCTTTGTGGAAAAGTTTATGGAAAACTGAGCGATTTTAAGACAAAAAGTACAAACAGGAAGCAGTATTTAACCCACCACTAAGCTGACCCAGTACTGACTCCTCGGTAATGGAATATTGGCAAGGGGTATCTATTAATCAGCTCTCCTGCAACAGCAAGATGGCTCTAAAATACTACAACAGGAAAGGAAAGAAATGTGTTATGCCTAAAGAAAAAATAGCAAGTTAATTCTGCTTTTGTCTAAAGCATGAAAGAGCTGCATGAAGGAAATAAACTGAGGAGGCTTCAGTTCTATATTTTCTGCACAAATACAACTAAAAATAAACAGAAGAGGTATATAATTATTCAGATCTAAATTTATTTCATAACCTGTGACACCCTTAAAACAGAGAAAAAGTGGAAAATTGCTTTTCACTGAAGAAAACATACAAATTCAATGCAACTGATTAAAAGAGGAAACTTCAGTGCACAGCCCAAGCACACACATCAGCAGAAGACTCTCTGAGATGCACTCAGGAACTACTGCACCTGTAATGATGAATTTAGACACAGCAAGAGGCTGGTTCAGTCCCACTACCAACCTGTACTTCGTCAGCACCAAGACTCCAGAAAAAAGATCTTAGCAGACCTGTAGGAGGGGAAACATATTTGTCCACCATCTCAATTCGTTTGGCATAGCAGTATCCAATTTGCACTGGTGACTTGGGGATAAAAGCTGACAAATCAAATAAGCACATGCCAGGTGTCCTCGCTCTCTACTGGTACAAGAGGCACAGTACAAGGCTTGCACAGAGCCTACACCTGCACGTGGACACGAACTTCATACCTAGACTCAAGTGACAGATGTGACCCGAGAAAAGAAAAGGGGCATCCAAGATTAAAACACAGAGGAACACTAAAGAAAATGCTGCACAAAGCATTTTCACTGCTGTTCACCCTGTTTCACTGCTGTGTTTCAACTCTAAGAAGTCTTCCCTCATCCTTTAACATATACTATCACTAGAAACATGCTAGGAAATGACTTCTGATGCTCTCAACAGCAAAGCCACAGCTCAACACGCGTGGGCAATACAGCTCTTTCATTCTTTTCTTTCCAAAGGAAAGCAACCGCACTCTTTTATTCCCCCAGAAGAGCCTTTCTTTCACCCACGGACGGACTCACACCGACGATTTTACTCCATCCCACCTCCCACCTGCAGGTGATCAAAGCGGCATCGAACTGAAGGGGTCAACGCATGGAACAGGAGCCACGAGGCGTGTTCCCTCCGTTTCCCTCGGAGCCGCGGGAGCTGCACCTTCCCCAGGGAACGCGGCCGCTCCCGAGCGCCTCAACGCCGGGCGGCCGCTCCGGGGGCCGCCAGCCCCGCGGCTTTCCCCGCCCGGCTCCGGGCTCTGCGGGGCCGGCCCGGCGCGGCGCTTCCCGGGGCTCCCGTGACTCACCCGAGGAGTTTCCCAACGCCCTCTGGCAGCGCCGCGGCGGGAAAGGGGCCGGGAGACGAGGACACGGGGGGCCCTTCCCACCCCGTGCACCCGCGGGGAAAGGACGCGAGTGGAGAGGGAAGAGTCCGCCGGGACAGGGTTCGCCACCGCCGGCACAGGGCGCTCACCTCCGCCGCAGCCCGGCTCAGCTCCGCGGGCAGCCGCCACCGCCGCGCCGGCCGCTCATCCCCCTGCGGTCACAGCCCCGCGCCCGCCCCTTCCTTCACCTGCCGGGCCGGCCCAGCCTCCGCTCCCGCCCCTGCTCCCGCCCCGCCGGCGCCGCCCGTGGGAGCCGCCGCTGGAGCCGCCGGCGGGCGGGGAGCGCCGCCCCTCCGGGGCTGCCGGGGGAGCGCTGCGCCCGAGGGGCAGCCGGGCTCTGCCGGGGTCCGGCCCCCGGCAGGCACCGCTGGGCTCTGCCAGGGCTGCGTGTGCTGAACGCTGCCGGCCGCCGCTGCCCCGGGTCTGTCTGCACCTGGCACAGCACCACAGAACCAGATCGGCCGGCCAAAACTAGGACCGAACACCACCGTGTCACCCAGAGCATGGCACTGAGTGCCGCGTGCAGTCTTCCCTTAAACACCTCAGGGACCGTGACTCCACCACCTCCAGAAGCTGCAGCCCCAGAGGACTCGACCTGGGGAGCGGGTTTTATCAGACTGGCAGCAGGGTCTGACACAGGTGCCTGCCTGGGAGGCACCAGGGGCAGGGAGAAAGGAGCTTGTAGCATAGCTGCAAAATGTGACGTTCCTTTGCGAGTGGCCTGTGTCCATCGGACAGCCCATGGAGACACCGCCCCAGATATCCCGTGTCCGTCGGGCAGCCCGTGCAGGCGCTGTCCCAGGCCTGGCGCACTGCAGGGATGCCGGCTCGGCCGAGCTCCATGGGCTCAGGCGGGCTCTCGGTGCCTCAGTGCCCGGCTTCTTGCTCCAGGGCCTGCGTGAGGTAGCCCGGGTCCGAAACAGCAGAGGCTCGCACCGGCCGTGCTGGCTCCAGGCTGCCACACACAAAGCCTTGAGCTGTATCTGCACTCAACTCTCATTTTATCCAGCTTTTCCTCACACCCATGGTAGCTAGACCTCATTTCTCTGCAGCTTACCTGTACTCCCAAGACATGTTACACTGTTGGCAAGGTATTTTTAAGTTCTCTAAATGGTGACACTTAAAATTTGATAAGAGAAAATTTGCTTCATTCTCACATGTTAAATGTTATTTAAGATGTGCTTTTATTCCATTCAATATTTTGAATTTTATTGGGCTTTCGTTTGTTTTTCCATTTGCCTTTTATTATTTCCCAGATGTTTGGTAGGGGGGTTTCTTGTAGCTAAAAAAATAAGGATTTGGGGGTTGTCTTTTAAATTTTATGTGGTTTTTAGCAATAAAAATTAAAACCATTTAGTGTCAGGGCAGATTTATGTTATATATTGGAAAAAGGCTCTTCTCCCAGAAGGTAGTTGGACACTGGAAGAGACCCCCAGGAAATGGTCACAGCCCCAAGCCTGACAGAGTTCAAGAAGCCTTTGGACAATGCTCTCTGGCACTCTTGGGGATTGTGCTGTGCAGGGCCAGGAGTTGGACTCGATAATTCCTGTGGGTCCCTTCAAACTCAGCATATTCTGTGATTCTGTGATATGAGCAGAGGATTGAAAAACCAAAATTACATTTAAAAGTATGCAGAAGCAAAATAAGAAAAAATATGAAATATTAAAAATGTTCAACAACTTAAAATGTGGTTTTTGTCTTGTAAAAATCATCTGAAATAGTATTACTACTTTGAGAAGTACAAAGTGATCAGTTTTAACTCCATTTACTTTTGTAACAAGAATGTAACTGGAAAGAGAGCTCTTAATAAGGCAGCATTCCTAAAACATTGATCTGTGTATCATTCTGAGGCTTGTTTGAATAAAAAGCAGCAGATTTCTTTAGTGATTAGGCAGCTAATACTTCGACCTAGTTTTAAAGCTTTTAACCTTTATGGTGGTACCAGAGTAGTTTCTGTGGTCAGAAAATAAGGTGCTGGTGTAGTATTTCCTGTCAATGCCATTTATTGGTATTTCTCTTCGTCATTCACAGAACTTCGTAGTATGAAGTAGCAAAGAGAATCCTTCCTCTCAATACAACAGAGAGGGGTCTTGGTCTGTGAAATGAAAACCCCTGTGTTTAAAGCACCACAGAGACTGACTGAAGCTGGAAATGGGGTTTGGTGATGATATTTGATTGATTTGTAACATAAACACAGTGCTGAAGGAGTCTCTGTGTAAATAGAAAGATCATCTCTGAGTATGAGGAAGGGATTGTGCTGGCAGGGCCTAAGGAAAATGAAGTTTCTTAAGCTTTCTCACAGTGTGTACTCTAGTTGCAGCCATCAGCAACCTCGGGTTTCTGTAGCACGAAGACTGAGAGCTGAGTACAGCCGTGGGCAGGCTGGGAAACACAAGTTCCCTACAGAGACCACAACCAGGAAAGCTGTTTGAATGCAGCTCTTCCACCGATTTTGCTGTGAGTTCTGTGTCAGAACATCCTGACTGTTGGTGGAAACTACAGCATTTATTTTCCTGCCTGACTAAACCCAGAACTTTCGGTCTCCAGAGAAGGCAGATTAGTGCATTAAGCTGAAGCAGGTGTGGGGAACCTTCACTTCGTTGGCTGAATGTGCCCTGTGATTTCATTTTATAGGGTACAGCCCATGATTAAAATTACTGTGTGTGTTTTTACTGGATAGCAGAGCATGCTAGCGGGTGGGCTGCCAAACGTGCTGGAAAGGCACACTTGGTCCTCTGCAAGGAAAATATTCCCCACCCCCAAACCGAAGTCTAAACCTGATACAAACTGTGTTACAGGGTAACAAGCCCTTCTCCATCTCTCTTCTGAGCTGAATTTTGCTTTTGTACAAGCTAAGCTTTCTGCGTGACCTAATTTGCATTCAGTGATCCAGCTGGAGGACTTGGATGCTTGCTCATTCCTCCTGGAAAAGCTGTGCCCAGGACTTTTTAGGATCACTCTTGTGTAACGTCAGGAAATCATAGTTATTTTATGAGCTTGCTCTGTCTCAATTGTCTCAAATGAATAAACTCATTACTTGAATCTGAAGCTTTTATCAGTTCACATAATACATACTCTTGAAATTATGGAGTCACAGAGTATTCTGAGTTGGAAGGGACCCGGACAAGGGTCATGGAGTCCAACTCCTGGCTCTGCACAGGACGACCCCAAAAATCACACCATATGCTTGAGAGCTTTGTCTGAATGCTTCTTGAACTCTGGCAGGCTTGGTGGTCATTGAAGCCATCCAATTATTTTGAATTACAATAATTTGCTGTTGTGAGGAAACATTCCAACTTCATTTTATCAGTAAATATAGCCTTAATACAAAAAAAACCTGATCTTATCAAAGAGAATGGTCAGGTTAGTCTGACATGGTCTACTTCAGGGGAAAAAATTCTGTTTTATCTCATTTATCTCTACATCCTTCATAATCTTTTTCTTCAAAGTTGCATATGGCAAATCAGATTGAAGGGACTATAATTCTGGTACTGCTTTCACCTCCGCTCTTCTAAAATACAGAATTTACATAACCCTCATTATGAAAAATAGGATGCAATTTTTAGCTGAACTAGACTTCAAATCGAACAAACTTATGAAAATGCTTGTTTGTGAGTTCATTAACCAGCTCACCCAGAATTCTGAGAAAGACACTGTCTCTCAATGCCTTGTGGCTCTGCTTCCTCCTTCCTGGTTCTCTTTTTTTTTAATGTGCTTGCAAAACCTTGGTTTATTTGTTATAATTGCATCCCCATGTCTAATTTAGCTGGCACTTGGCAAGTCTCATTTCCTGGCCTTGAGACATGGTTTACCTCTGGCCATCAGTCTTTCTGTTTCTTGCACAATCTCTGCTTACACCTGATTTCCCCTTTGTGATGGCTCACTGCACACTTTGAGCTTCAGCTGCTCCAGGGAAGTTTCTTTCCTTGTTTTTATGCAGTCATGTGGCACGAGGAGTCACAAGGAGCCCAGTGTAAGCTGTCTGCACAGAATCAGGCACCATCCAAAATGCAAACCTGGGGTGGGAATAAGAATAGGGTGCTTGGGGTTATTTTGTTTTGATTATTTGTATTCCGCCAATTACCCTGCAAAAACTCTGCAAAAACCACGCTCAGTCTCAAGGAATGAAAGCATTTGTGTCAAATTTCAGATACTTGTACTTGAAAAGCATCAGGGGATTATATAACTACAAAAACACAGAGGTGACAGATTAAAACCTGGTGCTATGATACCAACAGGACTCCTGGCTGTGGGATTCAGCACTGGGTTATCTGTTTAAATATGCAACACATCCAATGCTTTAAATATGCTCAGGCATTTATCATTCTATTGTTTGCCCCAGGATCGTGCTCACTTTGGGTTTTGCTTGCTGCTCTTTCTTTTAGCTGCTGTCCCATAGGAATGCATACAAGTCTGGCTCCAGAAACACTATCAAAGAGCCTTAATTTGGCCTCTCAGTAACAGGGCAGTACACATCAATAATGGGGTGCTTCCTCCTTGCTCCAAGAGGTAAAAGGACTGTGATTGTTCTCCTCAGCAGGCATGCATTAAAATGACAATATATTTAGGTACAAAGAGGGTGCTTTTCTTTCTTTGTTCACTGGAATTGCCAGAGAAACATGAAATACATTTAAATTCTAAAGATAAGGAGATGTGAAAAAGAGCAAATGTTTTCATTAGCAATATTCTGTTGTGTTTATAGGACTTTTACCAAACCCTTGGTAAAAATACAATCTCCTTCTTGGCTTTTTTGGTTGTTGTTTTTTAATGCTGACAAATACTGCAATTAATTTGTTACATAACCAATTCCAGGGCCTAACTGTATCCCTGTAGAGACAGAACAATCCATTATGGATGGAGGAAGCATGCCAGAAAAAGCAAGGCTTCGTGAAGGCATTTTGCCTATTTCTGTCAGGCTTTCCGGCTGAAGCTTTAAGGAAATAAACTCACTAATGCTTCTCCAGCATATTTGGCTGACAGATTGTACATACCTCCTTGTCTTCAATATTACAGAGTTGCTGATGTGCAGGACAAGAGTAAAGTGATCTGTCTGCAGTCGTTACTGTCGCTGGCAACACAGATTATTCCAGGTTTTTTTTGCTGTGCTGCATTTGCAAGCAAATTGTTTCACTCCTCTCTACAGCAAACAACACTCTCTCCTGCCTGGCTCTCGGTGTGCTTGTGTGGAAGCAGCTATAATTTGGGTTTGGCATCTACACTACTGAGTTCTGTAATGGGAAACTCAGGGATGTCCATTTGACTAACGTGTTTTGCAGTCCCATGAAGTATCTAGAAATAACATGAGCAGTATTTGAAAAACAGGGTTTCATAAAAATTCCAAGAAAGTAATCTGTCACCTCTTGTTTTCAGATGAAATAACCACTCTGTGGATAGCTGGAATTTTCAATCCTCATGATTATACTTATTAAATGAGGAGAAGGCCATTATGAGACTAGAAGAATGTATTTTCTTAACATGCCTGCCCTTGTTAGCACCAAGTATCAACTTTTCCCACATGACCTCATCTGCTAACCTGTGTTCTGGCAAGTCTGGTGAGAAACAGCAGTTTCCACCATAAGTTCCAAAGGAATGTTTCCTTAAAATCCAAAATGTAACCAGTTTCACACTAAGCATAGAATTAGAATGACAGTAAACACCCAGTTTTCAGTGGCAGTGAAACACGTCTCCAGGTAAAGTGCTGGTTTTTTCACTTTTGAAACTGAACAAACAAAAGCTGCAGGGGCAGAGAATCCCGAATAACACACTGATAAACCTCCAACATACAATTCATGATCTGAGTGCTCAGTGCTGTGATCTCCTCCTACTCCTTCCAGTCTGCTGCAGCAAACTGCACGGTAACGGAAACCATCAGAACAATTCCAGTCTGCTGCTAGTGACTAACAGCATCTTCGTCTTGTCAAAGCGATAGAACTTACATGGCTGTGAAGTTTCCAGAAGGAAATTACTACTCACATAACTGCAGCCTTTTTAAGATGGCTCACACCAAGAGGAGTGAAGGCCAAGACATAAAATCCAGCACAGCAACGCAGCCTTTCACAGCTCTTCAGCTCCAGACATGTTTATGAAGGCATAAACACCAGCAAGCTTGGTGGCTACAGGTTTCAGCACCACGTAGGAGGATTTAGGTATGAAACCATCATTAGAAGAATATGAAAGCAGACATGTCTCAGGAGCAGGCTTTATTTTGGACACAACAAAAGAAGGAGCACCCCAGGGCTGAAGGCTGCAGCACCAAAATCCTTCTAGTGTGAGGAAGAGTGGAGCTCTTGCAGACCCCTGCCTGGTGGAGGGAGCTGAAGTTACTGGTGTGGGTGGGCAAGTACTGCCAGGGAGACCAGGCAGTTTCCAGCTTTGCTCCCTAAGAACAGGACACTGAATCACCCTCATCCTGCCCTTTCACCTTGATGACATCCTCAAGCCCTTTCTCAAATCCTTCTTCGTATGTGGGTTGTGTTTGCCCTGTTGCTCCCACAGTTACCTTTAAATACGTGTTAACATGAAGACTTTAGCTGTCTTTAACACAGCTTTCAGCATCTTCCTGGCAGGCATCCTCACTGCAATCCTCCTTTTGAGCTGAGCAAACCTGAGCAGATATTTTACATCCTGCAAGGATGTAGAATTTATCACAGTGTCCTTTAAAACCCAATGCATATGCAAATACATAATAATGAATTTTAAAAGCTTAAAAGCAAAGTAAAATAGGCCAGAACTCTTGTTGGCAACTTGCAAGAAGTATAAAAATTGATAGTAAATCCTTTTCCAAATGCATCAAGGTGCAGGAAGCAAACCAGGGAATCAGTAGAGTCAATATGTGATTAAAGTTTAAAGCTAGCCTTAGAGAAGATAAGATCATAGGAGTGTGTTACAGAAAAGCTGAATAAATATCTTACTTCTCTAAGAGAAGTTAGGGAAGTTCCCCTGCAAGACCTTGTCACCTGAACAAGGCTATCCTCCCAGGAGTTCTAAGTTAATATTGTCAAACTGTGATGTATAAATTTTGGCTCAAAGGCAGCATTTTATCTGATAAGAGAAAGATAATAAACGTGACTGATAATGCATGATAATACATGATTTTTCTTTAATTGTTCTAAAAGTCAGGGTTCTACAGGTGTGGCATCTGGACCAGAGTGAATTAATAAAGAATGTAATAAAGCAATTAGGAGAGGCAATAAAGATCATGTGTTATGAGTTGCCATAGTTCTTAGCAAGAGGACTCATGCCTCACAAGCAAATCTGCTGGAGCTCCCTGAAGGAGTCACTGGGCATGTGAAAAGGGAGATCCAGCACACATGGCCTATTCTGATTTCTAAAACACCTTCAGTGTTGTAACTTCTCAAGACTTTACAAGAAACTGACCACCAGTGTTCAAAAAAATGGCAAAAAGATGGGAAAAAGAGGGCAGGATTTAAACAGTTTTCACTGTGAGGAAAGGCATTTTCCTTCCTTAGGGACTGGCATGGCATTAAAGCTGTTCAACATAACCATAAACAATTTTTAAAAAGTACTATAATTCAAGTCTTACTGTGAGAAGGGAGATGAAAAAATGTGCTGATATCGAGTTACTTGGGGTAGTAAAGATAAATGCTGGGTGTAGGGAGGGACTTAATAATACTGAGCAACAGAGCAAGCTGAAATGCAGAGCACATAATTGCAAAAATCTTCCTAACAGCACGTAAAATGGGCCCTGAGCTGGTTGTTACCACTGAGGAATGAGAGCTTGGGTTGTAAGAGTTCCAAAAAGCTGGTGGTTTAATACTCAGCAATAATAAAACTGCAAACAGAACATTTGGTGACTATCAGCAAGGGAACCAAGAGCAAATCTGAGAACAGCTTCATGCCATAGTACAAATCCATCAAACTCCACAGCCTGGAAACCTTTTAGTGCGAGAAACACCACTGCAAAAAAGGGCATAGAAAAATGCACAAAATGTGGTGATTTTGTGATTGGGCTGTAGATCTCCTTGCTTCAGGATGCTGTGGATGTTAGGAGCTCAGTCAAGTTTCAAGTGAGCCTGGGAAAACTTGAAGCAGGAAAACCCATCATCAATTAAAAAAATATAACACTTCTTCCTCCAGAAAGTTCATCACTTTGAAGGTTTTGGAGAAAGCAACTACTGGGCAAGATGGACCTTCCATAGAACCAATAAAAACATTCTTACATTGTCATCACTGCTTTAAAAGTATTTTATACAAATTGTTTCCTTGTCATTATGGGAGTGCCTCAGCTGATTTCTCTGTAGTCTCCTGATGAACTGTGGATTGGCTCTTAGCATCTGAGTCATTGTGTCATATTTCATCAGGCTCAGTCCACTGCCTGGTACACCCACCATGAGTTTTGCTGGGACTTCCTGCAAGACCCAGGTGAAGCTAGTACAAACAGTAAAAGCTCAGCAGAGGTAGAACCTCTGAATTTATTTTTTTACCTTTTCTCCAATGGTTAAATAAGAAATACCTGTGGATTTGATGTAACTGAATTATGGTGATAGCAGTGCTATCAGGATGAGAGAGACCAGAGCTATATAGAAAATCATCTCACCCTTCACTGAGGTGATGGAGAGGACAGCTATTTCTCAAAAGGGCACAGACAATGAAAAGGGAGCTGAAAGTTCCTTAGAAACCAAACCTAACAACCAGAAGGCCCAAAACAGTCTTGTGATTGTGACTGCTGTGGACATCTGTCCAACAACTGTGCCAAGAATTCAACTAATGAGCCAAGAACACAGCCAGAACGGAACAAAGGAGTGCTGTCTCCTTGGGGAAGCTGTCTGGTACCCTGCAGTCTAGCTCTGAAGAGCACACTCTCTGTGACAGACATAATACAGAGGATTCCAGACCCCGACACCCCACTCTAGACTGAAGAATATTCATAATGCAGCGTTTTCAATAGATGTTTAAACATCAAATTGTATCAGTCCTAAAGAAAATACGTGAGCCTTGAACTGAGGAAAAGGAAACAGGAGAGACATGGGTGGCATTGTCTGTGACTCACCTCTTGACAATTTTACCATCCATAAATGAGTGTGATGGTTTACAAGAAACAAAGTTATTTAAACAATAAATTATATCCATAATCTTAAGGCAAAAATAGAAATGGTGTAGGATGGATCAGTATAAACAAGCACAAGAGATGCTGTGGAGTTACAGAACAGTGCTGATGCCAGGACCATGGGTTGTGGAACATTGCAGTATGAAGTAGGAATATAGGAAGAATTACAGTAATCTGATCTTTGAAGCCTATCAGTCAGCTCTATTAGAATATTTATCTGCTTATCAAGAATAGATAACAATGGTAAGACAAAATGGTAGTCACAAAGCATACAGTTAATTGAAAAACTGAAAGTCTATAGCAAGACTTTTAGGAAACATGTGGGCTACCCAACCACCAGTGAAACAAGCTACCAAAAACTTCAGTGCAGCATAGAAATGTCTTTGCCTACAAGCTCTCATTCCTGCTGCCAAAAATCTGAAGAGATTGAGCTGTTCTAATCTCTAGTTCATAAACGATCGGTGTTTATTTTGTTTCTCTCTCTGGTTTTTTTAGTATTATGGTTATTTCTGCTCTTAGTACAATGATAAGGCAGCTCATTTATTTTTCCAAGCCCTATATATTTCGAAATTGAGCCAACCACATATTTTCAGCATTATACAAATTTTCCTTCACCTTGCTTTACATCACCAAGTGTTATGAGAGTTACTTTCTTGCTGTTTGTAAAGCAATTTGAAATCTTCTCCTGACAGATATAATATATCCAAATAATTATTCAGCCCCATTCAAAGCTGAATCTTCTCCAGTGCATCAGGGCAGGGTTATCTGGTGACATGTTGAATGGCTGAGAAAAAGAAGGCATTTCTCCTCTGTTTCTGCTCACACAAAACTCACTGATGCCACAAAACATTTCCAGTGATTTTCTCCTCCAGGAAAGTGGAGAGAATTTTGCCTTGATCAAAACTGATGTGTTTGCAGAAGTAGAACAACCCTCTGTTTCTGATGTGAACAGACTGGTGCCTGAGAAAGTCTTTGCAATTTCCTCTTTCTCCTCTTGCAAAACATCTCTTCACACTAGGAATAAAGCACAGCAAAACCAAGGCGACAGAAGCTGTAATTTATAAGGAACAATCACACAGTGCTGCAGCTCCTTGCTCACATAATATCAAAATGCCTCCTTCACTTCAGGCCATGGTGTACATTGCTAGGAATGCTAATATTCTCCTTTCCCTGTGGTCACTAATGTGCATAAACTATGTGAAAAGACTGTAGGTCTCAGTGGTGTAAAGGACAGAAAGCTGCTGGTGCATTCTGCTTTTACAAATAGAGCATCTGAGCCTGGGACATATCCTGCATAGGCTAAAAATAAACCCCACAAAGGTGTGACCACAGCAGCTACATTTTGACATGCAATCTAGAAACACTACCTTTCCAAATGAACTAAGCACAACATTAGGCTTAGAAATAACAATTATTTAAACATGTTTGAGTCCTGCAGCAAACACAGCAAGCGAGATTCAGCTCCAGATGAATATACTGAAACTTAAATGTCTCTGTGTGAGCTAGCTGGGTAATGTTCCTTTGTAGTGGCGTTCTAGGGCTTAGTTTTGGCTTTCCTGTTGCACACAGAAATGGCCAGTGTTATTTAAGATGCTGCATCAGCAACATCTGCACATGGAGGGCAGCTATGACACAGGCCCTGCACCCCAGGAGCAGCAGCCAGGGGCCAGGTGAGGCACCTGAGCAGCCACAACGTGCCTCTGTCGAGGCAAAAGTGTCCTGTGCCTGGCCAGCATTTCAAAAGAGCTACTCAGCTCTCCCAGATGTACCTCCCTATTCTTTATCAAATTACTAGGGTGCATTCCCTAGATTTCCATTGGTTATGAAGGAAGCTTTATTTGCAAATAAAGTATCTCCACTTTGCTTCCTCAATTATGGTGCATTAATCTGACTGCTGCTCAATGGGCTTAATTCAAATGCCTAACAATTTGCATTTTTTGCCATTTGGGCTGCTGTGAGGTATCATGAGCTTTCCCAAGGAGCTGACAGCTATGAAATAGGAGCTGCATGAGGCACCCCTGTCCTTGGAGCTGCAGCTGCAGATGTGGCCCCATAGCTCAGAGCACCTCCAATGGCACGTGGGACTCATACTCAGGCAGCCAGAAGTTCCATGTGTCTGTGTGCTCTCTCTTTATCTTTTCCCCTCTACTGCAAATCAATATACTTGATTTGTAAGAGCCACATCAAGCCCAGGTTCTGCTGCTGTGCTGAAGGCAGGGTGCATTAGCCATTTCCTCCCCTTCTTTGTATCTCTGTGGCCTGTGCAAAAAGCCCCTCCTCTGCATCCTCCACTGACACAGTGGTCACAGAGGCTGCGGTGAATGTCACGTTCTCAGGATCTGGCAGGCTCATGCAAACCCACAGCCTGACCTCAGGGCTTTCTGGACATCAAAGGCTTGGTTACCTCCTTGCTGAAGACATGCTCAGCTTGTCAGGGGATCAGCCAGTGCACCAGCAGCACCCACAGGCAGCTCACCCACATGAATATCCTGAATATCATAAATTCCCTCAACCCAAACAGGCACTGCTTATCACAGAAATGTTTTCCACCACAGCTAAAACCCTCCATACAGGTACAGATGGACTCATCAAACAATTACCCAGCCCTTGTGCCTTCTGGGTTGCAGCTATCTCAGATCCTGCTATGTGTGAGTGGCCTTTTTTCCAGGAAGCCCCTTCCTGAGAGGATTGTTTTGTAGCTGCCAGAGACAGGTTTTCATAGCAGGCTGCCATGGGGTGGGCGACTGCCAGTGTATGGCAGAGATCTGTTAAAGAAGAAGCTGGGAGTGAAGATAGCAAGTAGAAATTTTAGACATGCATCAAGAACAAAACAAACCCTAGCTATCATAGAAGGCCCATTAGTCAAAGGAAATTATAAATCTGCAGATAACAAGCAGAAAATGCAGAAGTACTAAAGAGTTTTAGTTTACATGTGGAGGAAGAAATAGGATATTCCCACATCACATGAAGATGATGAACTGTGGTCAAGTTAGCAAATAAGTCAGATGATGGTAAAAGGCATCTCTTGGGATACTGTTACATAAGCCAACCTGCATTATTTGCACCCAAGAATTGTGAAAAAGCAGACTGTGAGGTGCCTCTGGCCTACTGTTACTTCTTGACAGATTTTGGCATTAACAACATTAAATGCAGGTAGAGTGAAATCCCAAAAGACTGGAAGAGTGCAGCTGTTGTGCTGACATGACATTAAAAACATGCAAACACATTGTGGGGGAGATCTGTGGGGAAAAAATATTGAGTTTGTCCACCTCAGGTAAAATAGTGGCAAAATAGATAAATAATTTGATGAAAGTACAAGTACATATTCAGTGTTTCAGCCTTGACACCCTGATATAGATGGGGAGATACAAAATACAAATAACCCAGACAGTGCACAGATTCAGAACTGGCTGGAAGATTTATACAAGTCCTCAGTGAGGCTCATCATGGAATGATATCAAAGTAAAAAGAAAATAACCATGGATAAATTTGCAGATGACACAAAAATGGAGTCCTAAATAAAGATGATCCCAAGATATTTATATTAGTGGTATGGACCACTAATATATACAAAATGGAACAAGCTAGCAAAGGAAGCAAATTCTCTTGCTGATTTTAGGAGATTAGGACCAGTTGCCATTCTGGTAATGATGCCTCAGGTAAGCACAAAATATGCTACACTTCACTAGCACCAATTATCTTTTAAACAAACACAAGTTTTGTTTACACAGCTTTCTGAGTGCTGACATTTGCATGAGCATTTGTAGAGCATTACAGCTATGACTGAAAATCCTGAGTAACTTCCCTAGAACGTGCTTTCTTTTCTGCCCCCCAATATTTGTTTTCCTTGGTGTGGCACTCGAGGCCTTGAGAAATTTCTCTGAGAATTTCCTTGAGTAAATCCAAACCTGTTATCACCTCTCAGGCAGTTTGCTACAAATCACTAGAGATTTCTCTAAACCAGATTAGGTGTCATGGTAACAAGGCCTTGGCACCAGCAGATCCTTTTCCCCACTGGATCTGAGTCGAGTGCTTCCATCTGGTGAGCAGCCTGCTGTCAGCACAGCCACACAGCATCCTGACTCCTGGTGAGGGTACAGCACCATTGGCAAATAAACACCCAAAAGGACACATCCCCTATTTCCTGCAAAGGCTTCCCTTCTTCCAGATGGACATTCTCTTCTTTGAGGACTCTTGTACTGAGTTTCTCCACCACTGCTCCTTTAGGTTTGAGGTTTACCAACATCTATTATGCTTTTTCATAAAGACTTCATCTCAATTTGATATACTTTATTCTTTTCCCCAGATTTTCCTATGCATTTTCATTTCAGTGCTCCATAATCTGTTTCTAAATCATATTTTATGTTTTAAAAGGACAACTAGAAGTCAAAAGAAGGAGAATTATTCATAAGTACTCATCCTTCTTCCACCCTTACATAATTGATCACAGCTTTTATGTAGAGCATTGCATTTTCTTTCCTCTGTGTTTTATATCCATGTGAAGATAACCCACTTAGAGATGTCTTTCTTTAGCCTACTTTGTAGTCTGCTTTTTACACTGCTGTCTACGCTGCTTAATCTTTCCACTGGAATATAAGTTTGCCAACACTGGCAGCTACATTAGAAGCAATACACAAAATACTTTTTAATGCTGGTGTTGCAAAATAAAGCCATCTCTGAGCAGCTTTAAGTTATTTTAATATTAGAAGTCATTAAATACATGTGATCTAGATTATCTAGGGTAGGAAATACATACTCTACCAGTAAATAACATGGGGAAAATTTGGTCCTTTTCTCTTGTATATCCCATACAAGAAGTCTCCAGGACACATAAGGATATAGGTTAGCAATAGCACATGCAAGCAGTGAGAGTGATTTTATGGGTAGCATGGAGAATATATTTACACAGACAATGTGCTACTGTGTAGAAATATCAGAGCTGGCTCTGAACAAACTGGCTCAGAAAGCAGATGCAGAGTGACTGCATCAGTATTGCTTTCCACTTGGGCTAATTAGTGCAGATAATACTCAGGCCAAATCAGCTGGCACAGAGCTCCACGACTCCTCACATGGGTTTGCCCCTCAGCTTGCTCTCTGGGGCTGATTGTGCGATTTGAAAATCCATTGTGCCACAAAAGCCTACATTTACTGCTGCACAGCAAATCTCTGTGAGGTTTACAGAATGCCTATAAACCCTTCTATTGGAGGGAATGCAGCCTGGAGGCAGCAGGAGGATGGTGTGTTTTATAGGCAGTGTCATACAATGAAGAGTGTGGAGAATCCCATGGACAGAATTTGCAGTCTGAGTGTTTGCTTCTTCTTCCCAGCATCTCCTCTCAGAAGCATCTATACTACAGGGGGTTTTACCCTCCTAGACACACAAAGGAAGACTTGAACCTGGATTTCCCACAGTGTCACAGCAAACACTGCCACCAATGGAACCTAAAATACTGGGAAAAAAAAAAAGCAGTCAGATTCATATCCAACATGGGAGTAGCTGTGTCCCACTACTACTGACTGGTGCCCAAGGACAGGTGTGTCTCAGGACATTGGCTGCCATGAGCAGTTAATGTACTCCCAGAGCTGGGAACTTATTCCTTGGAATCAGAGCAGTGCTGAGTTTGCCAGTGAAAGTATTTCCCTACAATGTGGTGTTGGGCAATGCTTTGCCTCAAGCTGACATTTCCAATCTTGCAGTATCTCCTAGACCATCCCTGAAAGCTGAGAACTGCTTCATAGGGACACCTGAGGTTCAAGTGAGGTTTGTGCTCACCTTGCCACATGCCAGGCAGCTTCCTCATTGCCATTAGCCACTGGGACATGCTGCTCCTTTGGGAGTTCCACAGCACCAGCTTTCAAACTGGCCTGTGCAGTTCCTGTGGACAACTTCTCTTATCCTCTGGGTATTTCAGACCAGCTGAAAACTTGTTTGAGGTGTTCTGGTGTTAAGGATAACCACTTCTTTAAAATTAAAATTAAGATTAACATTAGGAAGCTACTTTGATACCACCCCTATCTCCAAACAGATCAAGTAAAAAGACATACTCAGAAATTTCAAGCCAGAAAACAAAATTATAAAATGCTGACAGATCATGAAACTTGCCTCAGGTTTATGAATTATCTTCATCCACTGAAACTTAGATTTTGTATCTTTGTGTAATTTAAGAAACAATACAAACATACAAATGGAATCCAAGCACCTGCTAATTACTGGCTTTTTCTCCCTGAGACCAGACCAAATGATGGTCTGATGTTCTGCAACGATAATGAGTAGAGGAAACCAATTCCCCAGATTTGCCTGTGAAGGGCTTTGGAAGAACTCACTACATGCAGGCATCTTTGATTTCATCCAGAAGAGAACATTACAAATAAAGCACAAAGAAGTATTTCTATCAAGAAGATACCAGCCCTTGAAGATTTTGAAAGTTTTCAGTCTGTTGAAAATGCTACAAAACAAGATGCAGGACATTGAGGTCAGGACATACCCTCACTTCTGAGATGACCAATTGTAAATCTGTGCTTTCTTACAGAACGGGAGACAACACAGCTGCTACACCAAGAGAAGTGCATGTCCCCTGCATGGCAGCATCTGCCTTGACAGAAACCATTAAATCTTTCTCTCAGCACTGCCTTTCCTGTCTACTGCAACTGTCAGTGCTGCCACCCTGAGCCATGAGTGCTACCCAATGACACCAGGGGCGTGCTGAGGTGTGACACAGCCAGCTCACATCCTGCAGAGCTGGCACCCTCCTGGAACCAAGACCCCTTGGAAATCAAGACAGAAAATCTGAGTAAAAGTTTGAAGAAAAGCTGTAGGAGAGAATTCAGAACTAAATGCTGGTGACCAGGCATGACCAATCCTCCTGGTGAGCAGGTATGAGATGAATTTACAGGATGTTAAGACCACACAAGTTGGGTGTCCAAATTAACCAGACTACATGAAAAGAAACTTTACCTGAAATGACCAGAATTATGACCATGAGATAAGGGAAATTTACTCAGTCTACTGTCAGATTATCTAAAAGAATAAGACATTGAGAAATGCTTTAAACAGAGTTAAAGGGGGAAAGAAAGAAAAGATGAAGGAGTCTAGGGACAAGCTGATCTTTGTTGTAGCTTCTTAGGACCAGAGCCTGAGTAGCTTTAGAGACTGAATGATCCTCAGCTCTCAACAAATAATCCTTCAAGTTGTGCTTCAACAACATCATCTGGGCAGTATTTCAGTATGTGCTCTGTGGGCAGAGACTTTGATGTCCAGAGTGTCAATCCAAAGCTTTTCAGAAGGCACTGCTATCATTATAAAACAGTATGTTAAGGGAAAAAAACCCCACCTTCATAAAATCCCCTCATATACAAGAATGACAGGAAAGCCTAGATAAAACCACATCTCATGAAATTATTTACAGCAACTGAGACTGAGGTCAGGGGGGTTATTCCACACTTCTGCCATCACAGCTGTGATAGGAGTTCAGCCTTCAGACTTTGGACTTCAGCTATTTAGAGTTGAAACACTACCTTGTTTCAAAAGGAAATCACTGAAACTCAAGCTGTAGGGTTTCATATCTTGATGCAGATAGAAAGGCCAAGCAAAACAAACATCGGAAAAGATCTTGAGAGTCAGCAGAAACTACATTATATCCTTCCCTTATTAATTCATGCTTATTTTAATCGTCTTTCCTCTTGACTTTTTTTCCTAGACAAAACGGCTTATAACCAGAGATTAAGACCAGCACCTTTTATTCTTACTTCTGTTTCAGTTCCAGTTAAGGCCAGTAATAATCCCTAATTATTTAGTGGTCTTGAACTTCTTCCCAGAAAAAACACACAAGCCTTAAAAATGGAAAGTCCTGGTTGAAGAACCTTTTTCTAATACCCAACCTAAACCTTCCCTGATGCAGCTTCAGGCCATTCCCTTGGGTCCTGTCACTGTCACCAGAGAGAACAGATCAATGTCCACCCCTCCTCTTCCTCTCACAAGGAAGCTGTGACTGCAGTGAGGTCTCCCCTCCAGGCTGAACAGGCCAAGTGCCCTCAGCCACTCCTCACATGGCTTCCCCTCCAGGCCCTTCACCATCTTTGTTGTCCTCCCTAGGACGCTCTCTCACAGTTTAATGTCTTTTGTATTCTACAGTGGCCAAAACTGAACACAATATTCAAGGTGAGGCCGCACCAGTTCTGTGCCTGCAGGCAGACAAATACCAGCAGAAGAGAGCACACACACAGACATAGGTGAAGGACCACAAAATAATTCCACAGCCATACACATGGATATGCAATGGGACTGACAGTGGGAAACTGAGACTGAGGGGTCTGACAGGCTTTAGGGGCAGTGCTGGTAGTAGCTGTCAGCCACTCACTCCCAGAACAGGAGCCTCAACCTCCTCCTGCCAGGAACAGCTTGAGCTCACTTCATGCAAGTGCAAAAAAACCCCGTGCCAGAAAGATCCCTGCCAAGGGACTGTGGAGCAGTGTGGCATCATGATGTAGGGACAGGAACTGCTGCAAACTGGGCAAGTCATACATGGAGAGAAGGATGGGGATAGAAGGGAGGAAGATGCAGTGACAGCAGCTTTGCTGGACCTGGGAGGCAGCACTGGCTACTCCACTCTCCATGTAAAGGTAGAAGTGTCCTCTTGGGGAATGAATGCAGGTAAAGAACAGACTGTAATTTCACTCCTTAATTTACCATGTACTAACTGACCATCATAAGTAGTCCTTCTTGCTGCCTAAAAATACATGCCATGCTCAAACACATTTTAAACAAGTGATTAAATCAAAGGGACTAGATTCGTCTCTGGCATCTTAGATTAAGCACCCAACATAATCTCTAAAAACTATAAAATGTGGGTGTACTGTAAGTGGTTTTACTAATATGTTCCATTCAATTGTTATTATGAAAAAGGAAATTATCAACAGCTAAAAACTTTTCATTTGTTTCCCATATTGTTCTTCCTTCTCATAAGTGACTTGCTCAAATAATCTTCACAGCCCACACACATCCACCTTTCAAAAAAAATAACAAAGCACCAGCCCAGGTTTGACTTGTCAGCCTCATTTCTACTATTTGTAGTGACACTCCTTTTATTTTTGGATTGTGGCTTTTAAATTTGAAACTAAGAATGGCAGCCGCCCCCAGAGTAGCATTTGCGTAGGGGGAATGTTTAGTACACAACACAGTCTATGGCCCTTCCTCCTATCACTCACTCCGCCTACACCCCTCGTCCTCCGAGTCAGTTTTGTGTGAAGATCAGTGAGACACACAAAGCAGAAGCCCAGCTCTTGGTTAGCAGCATCAAAATGAGGAAGTTCAGTCAGGCATGTTAGCTTGTGACTCCTCGTTTCACGCTGCAAACAACAGGACGGTGCTCCACAGCAGTCAGGTCCTGTCCTAGAAATAGGTGTGCAAGTTTATTCATTTCAGTAATATTATCTAAATCAAAGGGGTCATAGTTATATAGGAATGTCCTGACTAGAGCATATGATTTTTCCACTGAGTTCCCTTTTAACAGTGTTAAAAGAATTGTGAGGAAGGCACAACAAAACATCAGATGGAAAATTAAAATATATTTTCCCCATAAGTGAGACTTCCTTTTCCAGATACTTCTTTCACACCCTGAAATATTTGTGTATCTCTGAAAAAAAGACCTTGTCCCATTCAATATCCTGGGATCTGTTTATAGCATTGTGGACTCTGAGCACTGACTCCTGCTGCACTTTTGGCCTCAGGGAAATCCCAAGGCACGTGTGAGCACAGGAACGTGAGAACACACCTGCCCCACACACCTGCCCCATGTGTCCCCATGCACATCATCCCCATGACTAATCACTTCCATTGCCTGCTTTAGAGCTCTCTTTACACCTTGGATTCTTCAGACATGAGTACAGCTACAAAGAACATGTCATTCCTTTGTCTGTGGCACTGTATCTTCCAGTCCTTTTTGCAGCCAAGGATTTAGGTAGTTTTTCTGGCTGATGCTCCAGACTGAGACAGCATTTTCCATAGCCAACATTGGGAAACATTTGGAGTAAATTAGTAAGCGATGACAAGGAGTACGGGAACTAATTAATTATTTCTTTCCCTATTATTACCTGAGTATTTCTTTGCCTATTGCATAGCCCAAACACCCCAAAGAGCTGGATTCCCCCACGGTTCTTACCAACACCCAAAATCCTGTTAAAAGTTATCATTTTATTTAATGTATCTTTTCCTAAGCAGTCAGAGAAAAGAAGGTTAAAGATCCCCATCAATCTGAGCTTTGCTTAGTGCAACGTTGCACCAGGAGGCACCAAGAAGGACTTGCCTGCTCTCCCTAATGATCTCTCAGCACACCTGAAATGTAGGAGTGTTCTGTTGTATCCACAGAGGAAGCATCTCCCAGCTGACAAAAGATATTAGCTAAGCACCTCAGGAAGTTTCTCCATGAAAGGGGAATCCCAGGACAGCCCTTCTGATCCAGCAGACAGGAGGAGGTAAGGAGATATTTCAGAAACAGCTCGTTTTCCTAATATGTGTTTTAAATTTTTAGCCAAGTCTCTTGTTGATGAAGGATATGGATTGCCAGAAGGAACAGAACTGACATGTTTTACTCTTGAGAAAAATGATACAACTTTACTAATTTTCTAATGAGAGCTTCTATTGTCAGCTCAAAATAAATGCTATTTTGAAAAAGAGCATGCAGGCCATATATCAAAACGCCCACGGTTGTCATACACAAACACTGCACTTGCACATTAAACAGCACTTTTTCTGGCAGTGGAAATAAGACCCACTTTGTTTCTAAAGTTGTTTGTTTTGAATTTTTGAGATGTAAAGGCTCTCAGCTGGAGTTTCAAGAGCTGGCTTGGCAAGAGTCACAGTTAGGAAATTACAGGGGTTTAAGGCCCAGGTTGACAAGGGCTGTGATGTAGGGATAAGGGTGGATGTGGAAGGCTTTACTAAGTTGGAGCTTGTGCCAATATTAAATCCCTACCCAATTTTAGGGCTTCACCTTACAGAAGTATCGATATCAAGATTAATCAAGATTTTTGTTGGGAAAAAGGTTAGGCCAGCAGGGGCTGATGAAGAAACATCGGTATTGGATTGAGAAGAAGCCCTTGCTAAATTTAGGGTTGGTGCCAAGAGAAGCATGAATCCAACACCAGTGCAAATCCTTGCTTAGCTTTAACAGTGAGGCCTTCCAGCCTCAGAAAAACCAAAGAAGCCACACTTCTGATCAAACCTGGCAACCCTTGCCAGATCCAGAACTAACTAAAACTCACTGACTTTGCTTGTCCTCACCCTCTTCCATCACCTAAAACTTAAGGCCAACTGTCTCCCAGCAGACCCAGCCACTTTTAGTTACTCCCAGATCCAAATCTAATTCAATCTGGGTGACAAGTTTAGCTCCAGGACATATTTTCATCCCATCCTGATTCATAGTCACTCTTGTGACCCAAAAATCAATTTAAGTTAATACTAAATTTAATCTTACTGGTTCCTACCCACCCCACATACCAGAGTTAAGTGGGGTTGATGTGACAGACTTTACATGGTGTCTGAAAGCAGCTGATAAGCTGGTTTAGGATTGGTGTTAAGATCACAGTTTTGAGCTATAAGGATCAAGGATTTCAGTCTGTGGCTGTCTCCAGCAGAAATCTGTCTGGCATCAACCCAGGCCACATCACTGGTTTCAGATCTGGGGCTAGAAAAGGTCAAGAGATTCCAATAAACTAGAGAGTCTACAACTGCTGGAGCATCTCCTCACAAAAATCAGGCAACAAGCCCAGAAATCATGAGTCTGAATGTTTCTGGCCATGATCATTAAAGGCCTCTTTTGTGGTGTTTGGTATGAACAACTCTACAAACTTCACTAAGAGACAACCAGGAAAAAAATCTAAGTGACAAAATACATCTGTTCTTTTTAATAATTACAATATTATTTTTAAAATTACTTAGAAAAATACAAAGGTGATGAAGTCCAGGCCTCAAAAACTGGGAAACATAAGTAAAGGTAATTAATTAAATTCTTTAAGTGCACACATGCAAGTGCATTATAATTCAGCCTTTAATTGCATCACGGCATAATGGTTTTGCTTGTGTTATTGAATGCATTTGGTGAATATTCCTCCTCAGCATAAGGAGAAATGTATCAGGCATGGGCAACTAATAATGGCATAATTAATAGGGTTCTTACCTTCCAAGCTTAAAAAAATAGTAAAATATCAAGCAGATGGGGAAAATTATTCCAGAAAGGAGAAAAAAAAAATCACAATTAAAGAAAATGGAGAATCAGAACACAAAAAACACTGTGCTCACTAAAGTAATAAAATCATTAAAATGGTAGTCTTCTCACACTTAATATGTCCAGATCAGAGACACTAACTGTAAGTCAGAGATAACAGAATTACCTAAAATCACAAGAGTATTGTGAAGAAAATTCATTTCAACTGGTGAATGCATATCAATTCAGGTATCCTGAAGACACAAGCACGAGAATGTCTGCAAAGAAATACATCAATACTGAGTTGGATATATAAAAAATATGTTTGCAAGAGGAATATTGAAAGAAATACCGACAAAATACACTCTCTCATCTGATGGGGGAAAATAGCACATAATAAATTAATTTAAAACCCCCACCTACGTGCCTTTGTGCAGGTATTCTGATATCTTATTTTTTTAAAAAAGAAGACTTAAGACCGTTCCAGGAAACTTGTAAAGAATATTAAAAGAAATCCAGATGTCAAAGTTAGTAACCAGTCACTCAAGCTCGACCAGGAAATAAAAAAGAAATCTAAAAATAAAGCATTGAGACTATCTTCGTGCTTAAAATAAGACAGGCTCGTTTTCTGTGCTGAATTTGGACTTGAATTAGGACTCAAAGGAAATAACAGAATCTGTAGCACATTTTTACACCGCAGTGACATCAGCACCTTCGCAGATGAGATGCTTCAGTGCCCAGCACTCGTAGCTTGATGTGCCTCACTTAACCCAAGGGTCCAGGCCAACACACCCATGAAACCATGAGAACTCTTGCTTGCAGTCCTTTCCAAAGTAATTTTCTTTGCAGAAAGATCAAAAAGGCACTTCAGTCATTCATATGACCATGCAGCATCAGTAATACCTATGAGAAGCAGCTATGTCTGATCTAAAGATTTAACTTCTCTGCCTCATTGTGAGGACAATGAGACATTCATGGACCCTACTCTTGAAAGTGGTTGTTAATTAATGTCTGCTATATAATTCTGCTAAGACTGAGAAAATTGCTTAATAAAACTGAATTCTTGAAAGGCTTATGACTGTGATTTACTCAGGACTTTCATTAAATAATAACAAAAAGCTATGTGTTGGATATTAAACCAGGTTTTGAGGAAAGACAGGGTCTGCAAAGTACAGCATTGAGCATGGACAGCATTTGTGAAAAATGTACAGAGGCACAGCTTTCCAGCTGGACACAGAAACTGGAGCAGTTGGGAGTATATCAGGAATTTTTACTTTCTGTCTATTGCAAAGAAAAACAAACTGATAAGTCCATAAGTATTAAATGTATCAATAAAGAAAAAAAATTATACACTTTTTTACTGTGATAAAAAATTTTCTAGACCTAGGCAGCCTCTTCATCCTCCAGCTGAGTGTAAGGATGAAGGTTGTGCACAGCTCATGGACAATTCTTTACTATAAACTTCACAGAGGTAGCTCCAGAACCTCATATGCAGAATGCTCTGGCAATTCTGACATGTGAGAGTGTTCTCAGGCAAAAAGAAGTTTAGCATAGGGAAAAAATTGGTAGATTTTATCCTCTAGAGTAAGTGAAGTTTCTTGAGTCCTACCTAAGCATAAAGGCTCAGAAAAGCTGACTTTAGCCACATGATGGGTGGTGGTGGTGCCTCCCTCCTGCCCCCAGGCCGGTCCATGATCTGAGAAATGCTCAGAATCTCAGGTGCTTCCTTCCCCTTTAGGGTGGGTTGTCACCCTAATACACAGATTTGGTAGCTCTGACTCAAACACTGGAAATAACTTTCAGCAGCAATCCCACCCTAATATGTTCAACCATCAGGCTCTTGAAATCAGTGCACTTGGCTGACTTTTAACTGAAAAAGCAACATGAATGACCAGCAAATCCTGCAATTGTTTAGTAGTTAGTAATAGTAGTAGTGTAGTAAACCCCAAAGAAGCTAATTTTTAAATTCAGACATAATTATTCTAGATGCTGGACGATGAAAAATATTGGTTCCTGTGTCAAAGAGTTTCATGTGCAAGTGCAACGTGGAATGTAGAAGGATTAAGAAAGGAAATATGAGAAAATGAATAGGTAATTGGTGTGGCAGCATCAGCAGGCCAGCATAGGGACTGGTCTGCTGCTGGGGGGAGGCAGCACAGGAAAGGAATGTTAATGACAAACCAGCAGCAAGATGATGATGAATCTTGGTAAGTAATTACAAGATAGAAAAAGGGTAGACCAGACAAAAGCCACCCAGAAATCTAATGAGTAGGCAAAGGAAACATCACAGGTCACTTGAAAGCAAGAGTCAGTTACTAATCTTTCCCTGCCTTGAACTTGTGTGACTTCAGACCAAGCACACTGGTCAGGATTTCCAGAAGCATCTTCAGCAACTCATTCTTTAGGTGTCTAGTCCAAGATCCTGTAGAAGCACCTGACTGTCAAAGAGCACGTATCTCACCTGCTTTGGAAAATCAGCTCTGTGGCTTATGTTGGACACCAACAAACTCAGCTATTCGCCCCAAAATCTCAAATAACTTCTGATATTCTTGGCTTATACAACACCTCCATATTCTTATACCTTCAAAGGAAACAGAAATGCTTACTTGAGCTGATTGTCTCACTGGTCACTGAGTGCATGTGGGACGGATGGAAGGATACCAAAAGGTGAACAGTTATAAACATGCATTAACCACTGTGCAAAAGGCTGGTGTACACCTCTAACAGTTGCACTGGGAAAGGTGAGTGATATGTGGTAAGGCTACACACCACATATAGATAGAGAGGCAAATATGGACAATGCCAGCTAGAATATTAAGTATTAAGGACAAATGAAAGTGAGCCCAAAGACTACATGTATAAATCTTTCTAGACATATCTGTGATTTTGAATCTGTTTATTCATAAAGTAAAACATATTATTTCCCAGGGAATCAGAGAAGAATAGAACTGCAATTTTCCAGTCACATCAGGATACCAATACAGCTGAGAGAAGATTCACATTTTATAGACCGCTCCCTTCCAGGGAGTCAGTGCCATGTGAATATCAAAGAAACTTCCTTCTATGCTATTTCTCCATCCTGATTTTAAATTAAGCTCTGGAGAAGATTGCTGCACGTTTGTTATATTTCTCATATGAGTAATAAAGACCTAACCATACAAATTTACAACATTACCAAAGCAATTGAAGCTAAATTATAAGCAAAGTCTATTATATTGATGACTGTGACTCAGAACAATTCCATAATCTCTTCTGCTTACAAAGTCCAACAACTGAGTGCTCTATACCCTGATCTCATGCCACCCCACCTGGAGGAATGTGTTCAGCTCTGGAGCCCCCAAAATAAGAAGGACATGGAGCCTACAGCTGCTGGTATTTTGGCCATGGAGCTCTGTGTGGTGGAGCACATCCAGAGGAGGGCTACGAAGATGATTTGAGGGCTGGAGCACCTCTCCTATGGCTGAGAGAGCTGGGGGTGTTCAGCCTGGAGAAGGCTCTGGGAAAACCATGCATCACCTTCTAGTACCTAAAGGGGACCTATAAGAGAGCTGGAGAGGGACTTTTGACAAGGACATCAAAAGGGCATGGTGATAAGACAAGGGGGAATGGCTGTCCATTGAAATAGGGTAGATTTAGATTAAATATAAACTTAGGGAATAAATTCTTCACTGTGAGGATGGTGAGGCACTGGAACAGGTTGCTCAGAGGAGTTGTGGTTGATCCTTCCCTGAAAGTGTTCAAGGCCAGGTTGGATGGGACTTTGAGAAACCTCGTCTAGGGGAAATTGTCTCTGCCCATGGCAGGGATTTAGAACTAAATGACCCTTAAAATCCCTTCCAACCCAAACCATTGTAGGATTTTATAATCTCATTACATAAAAGAGATTATTGCTACCCCCCATGTTCCCTGTGACATGACTCAGTGCCTTGCATTACAAGATCAAGCAACTCTTGGGGTTGGAAGAACTGTTTCACCTCACTGAAGTTCACATGGTGTTTTCCTGCTAAATTTTACAAGATTTTTAAAACATGCATTTTCATTTCAGTGAACCCTTGCACTTCTTCACTGGCACAGATTCTAGTCCTTGTACAAGCATTGGGGAATGCATTTTCACAATGAGCAATGCTTGTAGGAAAAGATTGGTACAAAGGGGAAAAGAAGAATTAAAAAGATGGTGGACTGTGCTCCATGAACTTGGTGCTCTTCTGTCTCAGGAATTTCCCCAGCTTGCACCTCAGGTGACATTTACTTGAATTGCCTTAAAGAGAGCCAGGAGATGATGCATCAAATAGATGATTGACTCACATAGCAACAGTGATTCAGTAAAAGGTCAGCTTTATGCCATACATAGGCAACATAGAGGCTTCATCCTACTGTTAATGAACTCAACATCAAAAGTCCCACGGACTTCAAAGTGCCAGGGGAGGAGCCTCTTACTCCAGGATGTTTGGCAATGTCTCATGAGATATCCAGACAACAGATCACCCACTGAAAGACAGCTTTGCCATTGTTGTTAATAACATAGACTGCTTATAGTGTATTTTTACTGCAGGCCTATAGCAGTTGACATTTTGGACATGGAGTTGTATGTGGTGGAACTTAACAGGAGGTCCAAAAGGCCCTGGAATTCTGCAGAAGGAACAACAAAATGGCAAAGCAATGGAATAATTGTACCTACTTACTTTATTTCATAGTAGCACATTAAAAAAAAGTGGAGGGACTAAACGATTTGGAAAGAACACTGTGTAACATGAATTTTTTATTACTTTAGTTATTTTTGTCTCTTTCTGCTGCTTGTGTAACATACTGCATGAATCTGTGTGCAGATTCTACTTGCATCCCTCAGGCTGAATTGACTTGATCATTATCTACAAGGGGAGACGTCTGTACAGATTATTAAGTCTGACTGCAGGGTCTAAAATTGTTATTTAAAATATAGATGAGATAAAGGAAAACACCAGCAATTACATCACCGTCTCCAGGACCGATAGCTTCGCTCTCAGTGCTACGACCTGGGGATTTACCACGCTTACCAAAGTGCTAGGAAGCATTTAGAATGAAACCAAGATTAGGGCAACCCTCTTACCTGTTCTGCCATCAAACCAGCGCTTAGGGCGGAAAGTTTCCGCGGCTGTGATTAAACCACTGCGGGAAATGGCTCAGCAGGGCTGAAAGGCGTTTCTCGAGGCACTTGCACCACCTGCAGACCGCGCTCGGCACGGAGCGGGGCCGGAGCCGCTCCCGGCGCTCGGGTGTGCACGGCGGGCAGCCCCAGCCAGCGAGCTCCCTTAGGGCCGCTCCTTTCCTCCGGTGTCCATTTATCCATACCCGACACAACTGCCTCCTTCTCTGTTCCTCCCGGGATAATACTTCCCCCATGCTTTTGCTCTTCTCAGCTCTTCCCACCTGGTGCCCACTCCTCTCCATCCTGTTCATCCACTTTGGGATGTTCTCTCCTTCCCCCTGCCCAGCTGCCCCCTGCACCGCCTCACCAGGCAGCTGGAGGTAGGGGAAACCACAGGGTACGAGCACATTGCTCCCCCTGTGCTTTCCTGCACTTTGTACTGCTCAAGGCCCCAAAAGGGTCAGAACACCCCATTCAGGGAAACACCACTTAGCAGTTTAGCTAATTAAAAAATTAGTATTGGTCGCTGAACCAATAAATAGCAAATTGATGATTGATTGATTGACAGCTGTGAACTGGTGACATATAATTAGATCGTTAGATTAAATAACTACGTTAAATACTCTGAACCCATCAGCCAGGCATGCCCACACTCAGGATAAAACCTTCCTGTGTACAGCATGAAAAATCAATTTTCCACTCTGGGATACTGCAAAAAGAGATCAAGCCTTGCTTTACCCAACTGGCTCCCATATTCCCAAGCCACCTTTGCCTACAGCATTTATTTACCATCACTGCTTTTAAGGAATGCAAATGCTGCTCTTTCTTTCCTTTTGAAAAGGTGTCTGCCACAAGCTTTACTGGGAGCAGGATTATACATTGTATTTGAGTATCTGAGGGAGGTGAGCTAAGAGGAACACATGAACATGAGTGAAGTTTTTCTCCTTTTTTTCCTTTTTTTTTTTTTTTGGAGAACATCAGCCTTGGAGTTTTTTTGATGTAGGGAGTAAAACTGTTACCAAAAAATTGATATACCTTTCCTACACACCTCAGCTGTTGCCCTATTTACTCTTGTCCTGGCCCTTTTCTTCCCCCCATCCACTGATATTTCTTCCATTTTTTCTTTGAGTAGAACTGAGCAATGAATGACACTTCTCAGTTCTGCGTTGATTCCAACAAGCACCCACACTTTTAATTGGAAGAAGATCTTCATACACAGAAATTCTGGAAGGAAAAAAAGATGTGGTCTGACTGTTTCTATTGTGTCATTAACTTTAAAATAAAACAGGATGAGGTGAAACAGTCACCAGCATCTGGACTTGTTGCCTGAGAAACCATTACCAGTTACCAGAAGAAAGGAATTCCTTGGAAACAACAACTTTAAAAGCCAGAAGGAAGTTGCACAACTCTCAGTGGTGAAGGCAGCAGTTCTCATAACACAGCAACAGGCTAAAGATGTGTCCTGAGTAATAACAGCTCATCAAGATGTGGCTGAAACCCTCATTATTACAGCCCCTGGTAACCAGTCAAGGCCTCCAGGCTGCAGACAGTGAACCACATAGCTACTAGGAATGCCAACACAGGGTATTTTTTCTTTTTATAGTGCTTAAAAATCCTTAAAAGGGATTAAGAACCCTACAAGGAGGGTAATTGTTATTTTCTCTACTTGACCAACCAGGAAAATAAGATTTGGAAACTTTAACTGACATATGCAAAGTGTTCCATGGTATAATTAAGAGATCAGAGCTCCTACCTTTGGGGTCAAGCTGTTGAATTACTTTATGTTTATATATTATGTAAATAGGATTTCTTTAAAAGAAGGCTTAGAATGAGTCTTGACTTCTAAATTTCCCTTCTGGCTCTGTCACTCATCTATTAAACAAAATGCAAAAGGCATATGTAAACCAAGCCACACCTGTTTCACACTTGCAGCCTTTAATCTGCTGATGACTAGGAAGCTTTCTGATGCCTACAATGAAAATATTTGACAGCAAATATCACTGCCATTATACATACTTTTGTATTTATACAGGAGTATGAACATTAAGAATTGGGAAGTTTACTCAGGGGTGACAAAGCAGAAGGAAATGTTCAAGGGACTTTACAGAGTTTCTCACTCTGTTGAGATATGGTAAATGTGGGAGATACATTTCTGATTTTGCCTGGAAACAAAGCACATCCTACTCCCCACACCTATTGCACTACAGGATTTGAAGCAACATTGCTGAACAATCTGTTTTATGAACAGAAAGAGTTTTGGTTACTTCATGTACTTTGGGCTGCCCTAAACCCCATTACACTCACATCATAATAAGGAATTTCTGTTCTCTTTTGTTCTGTATAAAGTTTAGTATTGCTGTCTCATGTAAGACCATGAAAAAATCAGCCTTTTTGTAATTTGGTTTTTCATCTTTATTAGAAGAGCAAAATTAATTTTGAGTCAACATATTCAGGACAGCTGTGATATAAATTGCTGTCAGATGGTTCTAATTCTGAATGCATGATCTGAAGATCAACAGCTTCTTCACAGACAGGAATCCTGTAATGGCCCATTTTTTTGATCCACCATGCAATTAATCAGATTGATTTAGTCTATCAGCACCTGTACATGTTACCTTTTGATGCAGTGAAAAATGTACAGCCCAAACTTTTCATGGTCTAGAGCTCAAGTTCATTCACCCATCCTGTGATCTGAGAACTTCTACAGAAACTCGAGGCTCTGTGCACTTACATCACTGTCAGCCTGTCAGATTGGTGAAAGGAAAAGCATCCCCAGGCAGGCCCAGGAAGGGCTGTGCATCATCAGAGACGAGGTGAGACTCGCTGTGACGTGGGACAGGGACACGCACAGCGTGTGGGCTTGCTGCAAATCCAACATGCAGAATCACATTAGCAGCTGCTGAGATGAGTCCCAGGATTTTACAGCATTGGCAAATGATTACTGTAGAAGTAAGCTGACACAGGGCTGTGTGCCTGTGATCCTCTGAGCTGGGGCACTGTGGTTTTTCAGGGTACCCACAGACAGACACACAGAGTGACCTGTAAGGAACTCTGTCCTCGCGTGATTGCTTCTCACCAGTCAAACACCAAGACAAGGGTGAAGGGACACTGTGTTCTAAGAAGTGGACACCATAAATAACTGCAGGGTTTGTGGTAATGACTCCTGTGGCCACAGTCAGGGTGGGAAGCGTTGTACTGATGATTGTGACTCATCAGGAACTGAAAATTTCTTATTGTGACTTGGCTTAATGATAATGTAAAAGTAAATATTCTGAAGACTGAGAAAGGCAACAAAAGATTTCTGATGTAAGGTGTGAACCTCTGACTGTGATCAGCATTCTAAGAAGGAATACACGGTGCTACAGACAAGGAATTATTCTTAGCAGAATAAAGCATGAAATATCTTCTTGTAAGTTTTTTCCTGCTATGTAGGTAATCTGCAATTAAAATGTAAGGACCAAGAACCTTCCAATATTTGTTGGCTAATTTTCTATTGAAAGAATATCTAAATGCAGCTGCATTCTCCTTCTTCTAGGACAAAAGACATGAGTAGATTTTGGGTGGCACACACACTGGTGGGACAAAACCCTAGTGCTACATGCCTTACTCTTGCCAAAAATTCTTGCCAAAAGGTCATCAGCATCATTCACCAGCAGAGTATAACAGGTCATCCCTCCTCAGCAAGAACACAGAGTTATGAGTGTCTTATCCTGAGAGCTCCAGGGCCAAGGAGCACAAGTAGGGACAGAGCTGCTGTCTCTGACAGGGCCTGTGGCACAGCTGTCTGCCAGGGGAACGTGGCTGCCCATGGTTACAAGTCACTTAAAATCAGAATGAGTGACACAGGAAAATCCAGTGAACATGAGCCTATTCCTTGGTCATACAAAATAAAACCTGCAAATAAGCAATTAAAAAAAAAAAAAGTTTGTCTAAACTGTGATTTGTAAGGCACAGAAATCAGCCCCAGGGCTGGTGTAGGTATAGTGGTGTAAAACTACCAGCTAAACCAGGGGTAAAGGTGGTGGTATTTCAGAAATTCAGATAACATTGTATCAGCAACAGCGTTTTTTCCTCCTTTTGTGATTATCACTTGCTTCCACCCGGGTTCCTATCAGTGTCCTGGGAAAGCTGTATTTGTGCAGCATTCCTAGGGGAGGTAAGAGGATAATGGAGATTTCAATCACAGCTGATCTCAGCTACTCACCTGTGTCAGCCAGCACAACTGAATTCCAGTGAAGTCAGTCATTACTGTTTCATTATTTATTATTTCATCAAGAAAATTGTAAATATTTAGACATAACAAAACAGGCTATCATCCAAGCAAAGAAAGGTGTCCCTCCTAAACAGCTAATAAATTACAGACATTAGTAAAAAAATTTATCACAGAATATTATTGGGGACGAACACTAAAGAAGCCCAGAGGTTCATCCGTACGTGTTTGTATAATGATTTTTACTTTTATATTCCTCGCTGCCCTGCCAGAGCAGCATCACTGGGCACTTGTCACTAGAGGGCAACGAAGGCTCCCGGACCAGAGCAGAGGCGCCCTGCAAAGCCTCGGCTTCCCCGGAACTTCTCTTCTGCTTTGGCGTGAGTCAGGCAGGACGATCAGACAAGGGTTTCACCCTCAGCCCCTGACATTGCGCAATGGCTCGGGCAGAGCCCGCGGGGAGCGGCGCTGTGGCAGCGGAGCTGTGGGACAGCAGCATCCCCTGCATCCCCAGCTCCACCCTCTGCACACAGGCAGGAACCAAACCCTGCTCGTTCTGCCCTTTAGCCCTCAGGTGCACGGCCCCAGCCCTCCCCGGCAGCTCTTGCAATGCTTGTGCAAAACGGTGTGAAAATGCTGACAGGACACGGCTGCATTTTGCTGGAAGGGAACAGGGAAGTGATATCCCACTGGTAAAGGCCTCTGCTGCTGGGATGTGATGGACACAGAGGGGAAGGAGCAGCTGGGCTCTGTAAAACCAGGGTACATGGCATGAACCAGATGTGCCTTTCTTTACAATCCCGTGCACAGACACAGCACAGCTGCTAACCTGTGACTGCTGGGCTGAGACCTGGAGTGGCAGGGGGATGTGGAGCTGGGCTCCCATCCTGAATCAAAGCACTCCGGCAGCTTCACACCCCTCAGGTGCAGCCCAGCTCAGCATCTCAGAATGAAAAACACAAAACACAAGGCTGCAGGTGCACCTCTTCCCTTTCCTCCTTCCTTCCTTCCTTCCTTCCTTCCTTCCTCCTTCCTTCCTTCCTTCCTTCCTTCCTTCCTTCCTTCCTTCCTTCCTTCCTTCCTTCCTTCCTTCCTTCCTTCCTACCTTCCTTCCTTCCTTCCTTCCTTCCTTCCTTCCTTCCTTCCTTCCTTCCTTCCTTCCTTCCTCCCTCCCTCCCTCCCTCCCTTCCCTCCCTTCCCTCCCTTCCCATTCTCTCTCCTACCCTTCTTCCTTCCCTCATTTCTTGGCCTGTAGTTCTTACCCTTGCATTTTTCCAGTGAAAAAAACCCTGGGAAACAGCAAAATTCTAGTGATTACAACCCCCAGAAAAGGATCCCAAGCCAGAAGACGGAAAGATCAGTTATGGACCTAGGCAAGCTCATAATAATGAGAAGATTTGTTGGAGCCTGCTGCCACCCTCACCTCCCAGCACAGGACCTGCTGTGTGACCTCCCTTTCCCTCCAGCTGCAGCCACTGCTCTTTCCAAGACAGATAAGCATGTGGTATTTATTTATTTATTTATTACTGTGTTATAATTTTTTTTATACTGCAGTCAGGCCACAGGAGAGTGTGGGACTGGCAAGAAGGAAAGAAAAGATCATTGGTTGGCTGTGAAATAAGGCTTTTGATAGCAATTAGAGCAGATTAGATTAGAAGCATGGGAAAATACTGGTCCTGCCAGTTTCTCTGTGCTGATTTTTCATGTGCTTTCTATTTTTCCAAAAGCTATATATGTTACTTTTTCCAAAGTCTCATACTGGAAAATAAAAATAAGAAAATACCTGGTCCAATCACTGCTGTGTTGTATGTGTGTGTATATATATATATATATATATAAATGTATAGAAATAGATATAAACTCATATACATGCATTGTGCACACCCATGTGTACACAAAATATATGTATATACATATATACACATACTTATAGTCTATACATTAATATGTATGCATACATGATGAAGTATGTGTTTACATGGACTTCCAGTTCACAAACTTGGCATTTTTCCCCAGTAATCTTCTGCACAAGTGTGGGAAAAGAACAGAGAGCTTGTTGTCCAAAATAGGATTATTCTAGAGCAGTCTTCTGATGTAAATTTAATATATGGGCAGTTTAAGTTGAAAAGAAAGTGGAGAAGAAAATAACATGTAAATGTACATTTAACCCTCCTCTGCTTTTATTTCCCCTTTTCTTTATTCAGGGTAACAGAAATATAATTTCATCTGTCTAAACAATACCGGCACAAATACCATGGCCTCATAATCTTGTAACTTTAGCTACAGGAAAAGTTAATTTTTTGTAGTGAATAGCACAGACTGATTTGGATGTGTGTAGGAGCCCTGTTTGTGACAGGCACGTGGCCCAGCAGGCTGTCCTGGATGTCCTGCTGGGGCACAGAGCAGTGAGGAATGGCTGAGCATGGCAGATGGGCTGCAGAGGTGCCAGCAGGAACCACCAGCACTCCCAGCTTGTGGAGAGGAGCAGAATTATCCAGGAGGTTTGTCTGTTTGGAGGGGTGAGGGATCCACACGTCCTTCAGCAGAGCAAAACACAGGGCTTTATAGCTCTGGATTGTGTCGTGGGTAGATCATCAACACCAGCTGAGAGTGTTGGCTCAGTGATGTGGTTCTCCTGGCAGGATTAAATTGTGAGAGTGGAATGCATGGAAAGCCTAATCAGCATTCAGCCACTAACAAGCAAGGACTGATGTAAAAGAAGGAGTGATCTCCTCAGTATTTTATGCTTTCATTCTCCACATTTTGTCAGTTTATTTTTGAATTTCTACTTTTCACTTACTGAGTTATATTTATGAGGGGGTATTTATGTATGAGGATGTTGACCAGAATCACCTTGAACCACAGAGGAACCACTCCATATGTAAAGGTGATGAGATCAAGTTATTGTTTAGCAGCAGGTCCAAAGTATCTGTGCTCTTGTTGGGGTTGGCAGTTCTCCCTAAAAACAGTCAAAAAAAGGAGTCCACTGAGTATAGATACCTGACAACCTGGACAAAGACTAAAACTTCTCTGCAGATCAGGAAGGAAATCAGGGATATAATATATCCAGATTTCCAACACTGAAGAGTGGGAAAATGCTGTGAAAAGGGAGTAGACCAGTCAAATTTTCCAGTGTTTCCTTCCCTCTGCTGACATCCATTTCCATGACACCAAACAAGAAAACAACAAAACTACTAAAATATGGAAAAGTTCTGATATATCTCTTCAGTGCCATTCTATTACTGTACAGGACATTTTATCAAAGATATCACAGAGGCTGCTTAGAAATGAAGATGTCCAGTGGCTGCCAATTTCAAGGCACTGCTTCACGGAAGTGTCCAGTATTGTACTGAGTTATTTTGAAACAGTACAATCCTTGGCTTCCCATTATCTGTTTGATTTCACAGCAGTCAGATGGACATTTTTTTTCCATTCTTTAAAAAAATAGAGCAATACTAAGTCTGAACGCACATCAAGATGTTTGGTACGATCATAATAATAGAAGGGAAGTGGCTGAGAGCTAAAAATGAAAGAGTTCAGGACAGAAACAGAAACCTGAACATTTGTGGGAAAGGACATCAGACTCGTGGTGTCAGTGTAAACTCAGATGAATGATAAACTTATTTTCATGGGAAGTTCACGTTAGCTGGCTCTGAAGCAGGGGTCAGGCTTATTTGAAGTGACATGAGAAAAAATCTCTGAGAGGAAGAATTGAATCTCTGGTATTGAATTTGCCTTCTTCTCTAGAACCAAAGCTGGAGTTTTTTCCCTCCACTGGCCACAGTAAACAGCATTACTAAAACCACAGCAGCTTTACTGGTAGCACAGAGGGAAACCGAGAGGCAGCGTGCAAACTGCGCCGTATGTGATGGGAAAACGATGACACAGACGAAACCGGTGAAAGAGCTCATTCTCCTGCTGGTCTGAAAGCGCTTTTTGGCTCTGCATTTTTGATTCACCTTCATCTTCTTTCTAGAGAAAAACACATGGCAGTAGTGTGGAAAAATGAGGGATGATGTCAGAACTGGGTTGTGAAACAGAACTGTGTGTCTTTACAGTGAACGGGCATTAGAACAGATTTCGTTTTGTCTCGTGTTCTTTCTGACACCTCCCCCTCCCCATTAAATTTTTCTATTTGGGCTCCTTTATATAATAATAAATACACCTCTTTTTTCTCTGCTTATATTTTTTAATTGTCCCTCAGTTCCTCGTCATCTAAAGATTCCTATCATTAGAAGGGGAATAAGAATACTGACTTCTCTTTGTAAACTGTTAAAAAAGCAGATGAAGACTCTAGGCAACATTGCTGCTAAGGAATAGCAATTTACAATGTACTTTATCTGAGCCAGGTAAACATTCTCTATTTTTATTAGATGTAAATCAATAATTTGAGGAAATATTAATGTTTAATAAATGTTAAATGAAATCTGCAACAGTTTCCTGGTAATTGGACCCATTCTGAAGAATATTTCACTTCATTCAACATTAATGAATGAATACATCTATTAATTAGGCTACAGGGATTTTTCATATATTTTTGTACTAAATTTGAAAATTCTTGTGAGATTGTGGCTTCTATGAAGATGAGGCGAATCAAGTTATTAGCCTGGGGTGACAAACTTGGTAAACTCACTGTGTGTACTTCCTTTTACTTTACTGAAAACCAAACATGTCACAGTCCCCCATTTAGATCACAATAGAACAGAGAAAAGGAACAATTGGTAATGGGAAAATGTTTACAAATCTTACTGTAAAGTATGATTCGGACCTCTTTGCATTGCAGCTTTCATACAGCTGTATTGTGATGCAATAAAGATGAAAATAACTTATGCTTTGAGAAGGATGTCGGTTCAACACAAATCTATACCTTACCAGAATGTGATGGTTTCATTTCTTGAAGCCCACTGAGAACTTTTCTCTGTTAAGTACCACTACAGAAATGCTCCTGTAAATATCAAAATCCTGTTGACTGAAACTAAATAGACCCTACAAGATTGCTTACTTGTGACAAATTTACTTTGAAGGTTTTTCACTAGTTATTTTCCTGCTGACCCCTGTAGTAACATTCCTGTAGTTCTTGGTTTGTTTCTCTTGGTGGGGGTTTTGTTTGTTTGCTTGTTTTGTTTGGTTTTTTTTAATGCAGAAAGGTAACCAGAAAATGGAACTGATCATAATGTTACCTTTTAATCTTGGCTATGTGGTAGAACTTTGAGCTATGGTGCCTGAGTAACTTGTCCAGAGCACCTGGAGCCCTGACCTGTTAGCAAACTATCTGGGTACTGCTAGAGTAAAATTTGATAAAAAATATATTAACTAGAGGAGTGATTTCAGTTTCAGTTTCTGTCTGATGCTGTGACTCAGGATTTCTGAAGTAAATGGGTGCAATCCATAATCTTTTGGTAAGAAGACTGTTTCAAACAAGATAATTATCAGCACATTGAAATACACTGCCTTAGGTCGAATTGTGAGACACAAAATAAACCCCACAGCCCCAGCTCAACAACCAAGGATCCAGAGTAACCAAAAAAACTCATTACTGCACTAAACAGAGTGAGGGACTCAACTGCATATAATCTGTCACTTTATAATCTGGATTTCTCCAGTATGTTGTATCAGTTATGTACTCTATTTGCCAAGACTGTACAGCACTGGCTCTGTGTGTGTGTCTACACATGCACACAAGTGTGAACCAGCACTATATGAACAGCTCCTGTGATATGGAATATCATTTCTACTTCTATATAACATTTTATAATACCAGGTAAGAAGAGTTCTTACTCCAGAATTCTTATATGAAAAGCTTTTTTCCTTTTGAAAGCCTTGTAATTAGCCCTCAGGGAAAATCTGTATTTACATGGAAATAACACAATGAGGCAGCAAGATCTTCTGTTCCTTGCAAAGACCCCAGTGGGCATGTTAGTGCCTATAAAAGATGTCTCAGATGGGCAGATAAAGGGGAATACAAATTAAGAACTTGTTTTCACAAAGATTCCAAGTTACAGAATCATAGGACTGGCATCACCCTGGCAGAGGAATAAGAAATGAATGGTTCCCCTTGTCCTAAAAAATAACTGAACCCACGAAAAGGAATGAGAAAAAAGAAAATTATGAAAAAAATGCTGAAAAAGCCCCCCAGAATGCTGAAAATGAATTGCAAATAACCTCCCCATTCTTTTAAATCTTGCTTTCTGTTTGCTGCTGGTTATGGGAAAGAAACACAAGGTGTTCCAGCTTTACCATCGGGTGGTGTTTTTCTGCAGGCATCAGGTGCATCTGAGTAAGCAGAGCTATTTTTACATGCCCCATCTCCCACAGGAAAGCAATGGCAGAAGTGCAGAGTCATGCACAGCACCCAGGGGAACCACTGCCCTTGGTTTGCAGTGTCATACCCAGGGGAAAGGCACACAAACTTCATCCTATCAATTTACACGAGTTTGTGACGAAGTCTCAGTTTCAGACTCTGCCCTTACCCATAACAAAATGTTCTCAGAAATTTTCCTATAGTTGCACTAACATGGTTAAGTCCAGATACAGTCAGTTTTCTTCTGGTGGCAAGAAAATTTCAGAAAGTCCCGAGTACAGCCATGACAGCCACTTTCCTGGCTGACACATCAAGGAATGCACTGGGGACCTCCAGAACAAGAAACGTGACAGTCCTGAGCCCTGAACCCTGATGGTGCAAACTGCAGTGCTACAACTTCTGCTTTTGCTTGTTTGGCACAATGACTTGAGCACTCACTGTACCTTATTAAATACATACAGCCAGAAACAAAGGTCACAATTATGCAAACAGAAAGCAATCAATGCCATATTCTACAGCTCTAACATGCCTCATTTTCCCAGGAGGTGTCTAGGCAAGTGGAGATGTTCTTGACACAGGTGTGCTAAGGGAGGCTGGCATCATTTATGCCAGGATCTACACAAGGCAGAATGTCACTGCAAATATTCTGACCTCCTGACATAAGCTTGTTGATGCTTGACACCACCTTTTAGAATTTTAAATGGAAGAACCTGAAGAGTGACAGTGATAAATGTTGCTGAACCTTTCAGTGTGTACAGGCCAATCATTTTCGAGAGTATGGCAAAATCTCAACTTTCACTTCTTCCAAGTACAGTGCAGCACACAGACTTTCAACAAAACACAACAGCAGACACGTGGCACATAAAATAACCCAAGCTTTTCTTGGGGAAAATAAAAGAGAGCTAATGCTATAATGTTCTTTTTGTTATTCTGTGCTTTTAGCAACAGCTCAGACACTGTGATAAGCAGGATCCTTATAGAGATTTGAGGATTTATTTCATTATGAAGTTTGTTTCCTCCTGCACTCTGATCTCTGCCATCCAGTGTGCTAATGAGTTCCTGGGTGTCCTTTTGGGGATAAAACAGCTACATCTATAAGAGCATAGTAAGGGGACTCTTTGCTCAATGGTCAGACAATATGCACAGGACTTGGCTAAGGTGTTTCCTCTTCCAATAGCCTCATGAGAAGCCTCTCATGAAGGAGGAGAGTGATGAAAAGAGAAGATACATGCCCAAACCCGTGTGCCAGGGCATGTGTTATGTGTTTCAGGCTATTAACATGAGAATCAGGACAAAGCAGTACTTCTGTTATTTTGGATACCTAAACTAAACAAGGGGGAGAGCAAGGCAGGCAGGGGCAGCATCCTTACCCATGAAAGCCACAGTCCCACAAGAGTCATTCCAGAAGCACAGAGCAGCTCCCTGGGAAGGAACCAGGGACTGCCAACAGCTGGGTATTTCCTAGATGAGTCCCTAGGCAGGGAGGTGAGGAGCAGTGAGGGAGGATCAGGGTCAGCAAGGTCCATGGCCACTGTCCCAGGATCCCAGTGGTGTTTGGGCATGGATCAAGGCTGCTGGCATGAGCTAAAAGCAGCTGCAGAGCTGCCTGGCCCACCCATCACAGTTACATATACAATGCTGCCTGAAATGCAGAAAGTTAAAAGCTCCTTGCATAGAAACAAGGATGTGAACCAAAGGCTGGCTGTACATACCTAAGTTTTTAAGCTGGATACTGCATCACAGGGTCTGGGAAGCAGGATAATCTGCCAGCCTGATTCCACAGGCAAATGATGTGTGAAGGAGGCCCATTCTCAACCATAATTTTTGTTATGACCCCTATCACTACAAGCCTCCACAGTGTTACTGGGTGGTTTTCTCTGCTTCAGTGAAGGAGCAAAAATATGGAAAAACAGTCTTTTGGAACAGTTTGCTTTGTGTGAGCAGCAGGATGATTTCTGCATGTTAACGTTCTACATCACACTTAGGATCACCACCAGCCAAGAGTACATATTTCATAGAACCATGGAATTGTCTCGCTTGGAAAAGACCTTTAAGGTCATTGAGTCCAACTGTTAACCCAGCATTGCCAAGTCCACCACTAAATCACATCCCCAGGTGTCACAGCTACACATCTTTTAAATACCTCCAGAGATGTTGATTTCACCACTGCCCTGGGCAGCCTGTTCCAGTGCTTGATAAACCTTCTGGTGAAGAAATTTTTCCTAGGATCCAGCCTAAGCTTTCCCTGGCACAATTCACAACAAATACACATGCAGGTATTTCCCTGTTTGTCTCCAGACCAGTTGCTACACACACACACATCTTCCCATCTTCTGCAAGAATCAAATAACTTCATAATGCTTTAAAAGCAGTGAGGGACATGCCAGGAAAATGAAGGACACGTCTCACACAAATTTGAAATCAAGAACCATAAACGGCAGACATTTATTCAAATTACTTGGCATCACCCTTCAGAAGTAGCAGTAATAATATGCTTTTGCCACTCACCATCGTATAGAGCATGCTGCACTTTGAAAAAAAGGTATCACTTCCCCATTCTATCACATCTCATGTTGTATTTAGCTAAACCTACCCAGTCTATGGACAAGCCATAGAGGCATAGTCACTGCAAGGCTGGGGCTGTCAGAGGGCTGTGCAGAATTAAGGACATTATCCATTTCCACACATGGAAAAACCTGTGTACACAGGGATGGGAGCAGAGAGGAGGGCCCTTCTCCATTACCTGCCCTCATGGACCCCAAATACTCCAAGTCTCTGTGTAAGACTACAAAGAAAGTAGCATGACACAGTATGACAGATCTGGACCAAATCAGCACCAGGCTGACTCGTCTGACACAGCTTCCAGCACCTGTGCATTAGTGAGGAACAGCCCATGAAATTCCTTGGAGCACTGAGCAGCTCCAGACTGGAACAGCAGCACAGGGTTCACAAGCTGCACAACAAGCAGGGACAGCACTTCCCTGCTCCATACAGAAGCATCTCCTCTTTCCAACAGAGCACAAAGCTCAAACTGCCTCCTACACCGAGCAGCCAGGAAAGCCTTTTCATCTCTGTGGTTCTCTCACAAAGCACAGGAAGGTCAGATTCTCAATTCCATTTGCCTCTGCCCAAGGGAATTCAACCCCTCTTGGGGAGCAATCCCCTGTGTAGGCTGCTGCAGGAATAAACACACAATGATCACCCTGGGATAACAGCACTTTGAATGTCATGCTCTGTCAGAGCTACAGAAAAGCATGTGGTACATGACAGGTACCACAGTCCCTTGTGGCAAAACCATCCTGTAGCTGTTACGGAGATATCTGGGAAATTTTCAAGGGGCTGCTTTGGCAGAGACTTGTTCCACTTGGCTTATAATGCACTGCAGGTAATGTACTTCTGAGAATTTTGCTGAGGTTGGAGACATTATTAATAAAGATGGGAGAAGGAGAGGCTGGAAAATGTCTTTCACGTGTAATCTTCTAGTACAGATTGACATTAATCCATGGGTAAACCTGAAAAAGAGACAAAATGTGTTTTCTGACTATTCTAAAGATCATTTCTTCTATTACCAGGAGTCATGAACAAATTCTGATCCTATTATTATCAGACAGCACATCTTGAAAACTGCCTATTCTTTTCTGAAGTGCTTTCAGTGTTTTTAGAACAAGGATTTTGTGCTTCTTCAACTCATAATCTTTTGCTGTTATATGCAACTTTAAGCAAACCTCTTGGTATCTCGTTGCTTCAGGGCTCCTAATTCCAAAATAGAGAGAAAAAAGAATCCTTGCCTGCTTTCATTCTGTTAAATGAAGTTTGCAGGAGCCGTGTAAATGCTACAAAATATCGGTGTCTTCCCCCACCTCTGTTTGGGGTAACACTCGCTGTACCGGGAGTGGTTGGAATGGAGCTAATTTTAGCAACAGCAGCCCCATCAATGCTGTGTGTTAGATGTGAGACCAAAGCAGTGCTGATACCAGAGCAGTGCTTCAGCTCTTGCTGAACAGAGCTTGCACAGCCCCAAGGCCCTCCCTGCTTCTCCCTCTGCCCCCAGGAGAAGGCTGGGCTGGGCAGGAGGGCGAGGCCACAGCCAGGACAGCTGCCCCCCAATGACCCAGGAGATTTTCTGTGCTCAGCAGCGAAACTGGGGGTGGTGGTGGTGTGTCAAAACAAGCCATTACTCAGAGGTTGTCTGGCCATGGGCTGCTGGTGGGAGGTGGTGAGTGATGGCTTCGCATCAGTTGTTTGGTTTCTTTTTCTTTTCTCTGTTACTAAACTCTCCTTACCTCAGCACTCAAGTTTTTCTTGCATTTGCCCCTCTGATTCTCTCCCCTACCCTGCTGGGGGGTTCTTGCCTGCCAGCTGGGATCCACCCATCACACTCCTCTGGTACCTCTGGAAAGAAACCGTGCCCAAAGCACAGCTTTCTTCTCAACAGCTAATCAATCATTTGGCTACTCTCACTATCACAAAAGTGAACTCCTTCACTCCACTTCCTTTAAGTTTACAAGAAACCTATAATTTTGCCTACAGGAAAGAACCATGAACCAAGATTCGGATTCATTATCTGGTGAATTCATAGCTTTTCTTTCATTCTGAGACACTTCCTGCATAGCTCACAGGAAATAAGAGATGGGGGTGATTATGTTTCATTTTTTTTTTAAAGCTATTGGGTCAGCTAATGGCCACACCATCGTCTCAGAAATCAGATTAAAATAATAGTGCAAGAAGTTGTTTTATCTTTAGCTCACAGTTGTGATGGTGCAAATGTGGTATACAGATATAATATAAGCAAAGTTTGTAGGGAGACACAGACCAACTAATCTGAGGGAGTAGAGATGATCTCAAAAGGTCTTTGTTCTTTTTCCAGATACAGCAGAGGATCCAACAAAAACATTCATCCTCTGAATCTCCTCTTGTAACAACACTTCTACATTTTTAAAGGTGTAATTTCAGTAAATACAAGATTATGACAGTATTATAATCTGCCCTCAGAGAACAGGGAGTATTTCCAAAGTTGGTTATATGAAAATTGTGACTTTGGCGGAAATTCTTGAAGTTCAAGTTCACTGTTTGTGAAACCAGTCCTTTTAAAGGTGTCTATGTATCTGCACACCCTGAAACAGGAAAGTTGCAATTATACTAAATCTGCCTTACTAGCCCCCAAATGAGCCAGTCTGTAGAGTATTCCAGTGTAGAGAACATTTCTTATTTTGCTTATGTAAGGTCTAACACAATTAACTTTCTCACAGCTGGCTTCTAAGCATTTCAGTCATAAACAGGTAATTGTGCCAATTAAATGGTCAGAATGGGTCATTCTGTTAAATCAGTTTGAAGTCAAAACTTTGAGGTTTTCTCTAAAAATTAAGTAAGGGTAAGCACAGACTGATATGATTTTCATTCCACAGACCAAATACTTAATATTCTGCAGCCTTTTTGCCTTTAAGCCATCTACAGCAATGTTCACTGTTGTCAGCAAATTAAGCTCTTACAAAACTCACTCAAGTCAAGCAGCAAACCCAAGGGAAGAGACAGCAGAAATCAGTGTCAATCAATTCTTAACCTCACTCCATTAGATGGTGGCCTCTATTTGTTCAGTTAAACATATTAGAAGCTCTCATCAGGAACTTTAATGAAAACCAAACATCTAGAATCCCCTGTAGTATTTCCTCCACAGCTTAGGGCAAGAAGAGAGTAAAGACTTTGCCAAACAGCCACCTACCCTAAAATGTACATTAACACAGCAGTAATCATAACATAGTGCATAAATTTAATATAATTAATTGGAAAAAGCATTTAATTTAGAGATGGAAAGATTTGTTCCTGTGGACACAGGCATATTTCACTGTACCACGAGTCTAAGTTCTTAAGTGCCACTGGGTAGCTCAGACACATTCAGCCATGAAAACAGCTCCAGTGGCTTTTTTTTTCAGGAATTATCACTTCCAAGAAATATATTATTTTTTCTTATGGTTTCCTGATTTAATCTTCTACAATCCACATATACCTGCATGTCCACACTCATTTCTTGTGCTAAGGCTGAGCAGGTCCTCAGAAATACAATTTTTCCATGTTCCATTAATTCTGTTTGAGAGCAGGAAGTGTCGAAATGCTTGTCTGCTTCAAGCACAACCTATGATGGAGACTGTGCTTACTCTGGCTTACAACAAAAACACAAGAGCTGAAGTTTCCAGCAGCTGGTATCTACATGGCATTAGTTCTTCAGTCTGCAAAACACTACAGTAATGACTTGAATTTAAAACTCTGCTAAAAACTGCTTTTCCATTTCCTGCCAGGATGATTGATGGATTTTCTGCTTTACAGATGGAGCTCCAGAGGAACGTAACTGTGCTGTTTCTTGCCTCTGAACAAGACATTAATCAGAATTTTGGGAAATGTTGCTATTTCTGTGGGAGAAGAGTGAATGGTGTGGTAAGGACACTTCCACTTTCTTGTTCTAGTTACTTAATTCTTCCCAACAATTCTTCTATATCATAGTTCTGAAACTATTTCATCACCTAGTACCAAGGACATTCTAAGAATCATCCAATGTTTCTTTTTTCTGATTTAGAATTCAAGGAGAATTGAATTCCTACTCAGCTGTTATTTTGAGGTTCCCGATAGTCTTAGGAAGTCACGTTTCCCCATAAACCTTTAAAACAAAAGTTTAAGATAAGACATTTAAATCAGAAATTTATCTAACCAAACTCTAAAGGTCTGTTTGCTAAAAAGAAAAAGCTAAAGATCAAAAATATTGAAACTGATTTTGTCCTAGTTAGAACGAGTGGTCTTGATTGGAGAAATCATGGACACCACTTCAGGAAGTTTTATTACACAACATTAATATATTAAACAAATCTGCAAACTACTAGGTTTTCACCTGCAAACCTTTTGTTTCCAGTCTTGCAAGTGAATGCTAAGTACTTAGGCAGACTCAATAATTTTATTTTTTCCCCTCAGTTTAGCTTTGAAACTGGCTGGCCTTTGAGGAAAGGTGAATGACAGAAACCAGAAAACTCAAAGCACTCTATATTAACCAAAGCAAGAAGTCCAATTAATATATATAAAATTCCCGAAAATCTGTAATATGGATCATATATTAAGAGTTAGGAAAGTGTTTCCTGCAACACACACACAAAAATTTTGTCTGCAGTATTTCAAATCATCAGATTTAGAAAGAAGTGTCCTATGACAACTACAAGCCAACATATCCTGCACTGCTCAGCAGGAAGATGAGGGCAAACCCCAAGGTTTTATCCAGAACAAGCTCAAAAAAGTAACCTTCTTCTAAGTAGGAGCAGTAACTGAAGAGATCAAAGCCTGTGAGTAAGGAAACAGCGTCCACTTGTTGGTCACTTACACCAGAGAAATTTTTACATTCTAGTGAATAGAATCACAGCTCAAAAATCAGTGACATCGTGATAGGGTTTTCTAAAGAACCAAGAAAACTGCTTGAACTCCTTGGATCCAGAGACAGCACCAGCACTGCTATAAATTCCAGTCTGCAAGGTCAGACCCAGCCAATTGGCACTACTGTGCCATGGGCAGACAAAAGAGAAACTGCAAAAAGTGAGAACATCCAGAGGAAACTAAAGCAGGGCCTGAAATGGCTGAAGGTTTGGGGGGATACAGAGAGTACCAGTGAGCACAGGAGGGTGAACTGCAGCAAAGACCCAAAGTGTTGAGGAATAAAAGGCATAACAGAAAGCTGTTGCCTGGATATAGACACAAACAGGTCGAGGGCCTTGAGAGAGATCCATACAAGTGTATATCCAGCTTATCTCCTAACACCCATAGGGATGAGACTGAACCACCTTAGTCCATATAAATGTGAGAAAAACACTTCTTAGGGAAAAGCACTGGGCCTGTTAGGATGTGACCCATGTCATGGCTTTGAGTGGCTCATCCTGGTTATTTCAGCCTTACTGTGATTCAGAACGTGGGTCCTGGGACTCTGCTCTGTGCATCAAAACACTTCTGGTTTTCACATCCTCCAAAGTGCAAACCATGCAAAAAAAAAAAAAAAAAGAAAACAAAAAACAAACAAACAAACATACAAAAAAAAAAAAAAAGAAAAAAAAAAAGCAGGGAAAATCTTACATTAGAAACAAATCAACCCAATTCTATTTCCCCTAGCTTAACTAAATATTTTCATGTGCGTAAACAGAAAACAAGACTGAAAAAGGAATGTTGTGTTCAGTCAGAGCCTCAGTGCAGAGAGATGGTCACACGTACGTCACAGCAATGAGCTCATCCAGTTTTGGGAATCCTGGCAGCCCTTGGGCCAATCTCTCAGTGAATTGGTCATGCCAGCAGTAAAACATGTAGAACATTTGATCATCAGAACATCCAATACAGTGATGTATATAAAGGATGTTTAGTCCTGCCCATGGAAGAAGTGTAAACATGCCTGCAGCTTGTAATTACTGTTAATCTATGAGTCACAAAAGCATAAACAATTCAGCTGTTCAGCATGAAAATCCGATTTTTGGACGCACAAAGAGCTCTCAGGCAGGCACTTTACGTAGCAGGAAGTATATCAGATTATTTCATTACAGGTTATTTTGTTATTCCCCCCACCCCCCCCTCCTTTAGCACTGCACAATCTACAGCAAAGGAAATACAAAATTACTGCTTTTTTTCAGCCTACAGCAGCCAGAGGATCACTTACTAATTTCTAATCCCTTCTGTTTAGGTAAATCAGCTCAAGGCAATTCTAACACTATGTAAGTGTCATTATGTCACAATTTACTCTCCAGGACAATCAGTAGTGACTTAGGACCGTGGGGTAAACCACAGCTTGATTGGCTGAATGACATCTGGAGTTCACAAATGAAAAATACAATTTCTTACAAATCGAGCAAAGGTCACAATTTAGAAAATGACAGAACCCCCAATATGTTGTATAGTCTTACCCATAGAGAATTACTCTTTTAAATACAAAGACTTATAAGATTTTCACTAATGTTACAGAAATAGAACTACTGTATTCTACAAATAAGTCATGCTTAAAAATGAAATTTTCAATATATGTACATTTATGAACCCCTAATTATTCTAAGTTTTCACCTTTCTTTCTTTCTTCCTGCTTTCCTAGGAGCAGCTTCACTTCCTTTTTATTTCCAGGCAGTATCTAATCACTTTTGTTCACGCACTGTGTGATGTGCCTTTGCATTGTGATATGCACAGAATTACTCATTCAAAACAACTTTGTTAAGAGTTCTTTAACAAAATCTGAGGTTAAATTTTTCCCAAACGGGTTTAATATCCTGTTACATCCTATACTGAGAAAGAGTTAAAGTGAACTTCACCTTGTATTTCATGTCGAAACTAGTACAGTAAGAAAAATAAATTCTTTTTCTTTGTATTAAGTCGTGCAGAGTATACCTGTTGTGCATACAGTACTTAATAAGCCCTCATGATTGTCCAACCCTAGAAACGGCCAAGTGTGCCACAGCACAAACCAGCTGCTTTATCAACAACCCGGGTAACAGCACACGAGAGGCAATCCAGGAAAAGCCAGGTGTTGAGAACACGGCTCAAGATGTGACTCATTCCTTGGCACCAGTTCTGTGACTGAATTCCCAGGAATTCCTCTGCGTTTCAGAACTGACAAAAGGAAACAGTCATCCGAGGGCATTCCCAAGAACATGTGGGATCAGTTTCTTACTCAGCACTTACGCAGGTCAAATTTCCCTTAAGTCAGTGGTGTTTTCCTGGGGGAATGCTGGCTTCATCCAAGGCCATACCAATTTAATACCAAGTTTTCAGTAATGCTTGATTTTAATATACCAATACAATACCACAAATGTAGGTGCATTATAAAGGATTCTCTTTGGCAGCTGACTAAATGCTTGGTCTAAGGATATCACTGCCCCATCTGCAAAAATGGGATCGCTGAGTTTTCTTGTAGTTTGCAAATTAATTGGCAGGAAACCAAACATGGCTTCAGCATATGTTTCTACAAAACATTTTGACAGTCAGAAAAAGCAATCTTGCTCCCAATTTTTCACTTAGCTCTGACTGTAACACAATAATGAAAATATAACATGAAGTCTATGCGTTTTTTCCACTTTACTTTCTAATGTATATGAAGATTATAAAGTACAGGTACTTTAAAGCAGGAACTTTCTCCATAGCAAAATCAGCCTTGTAAGGTTCTAAAATATTACTCTGTACAAGTAAAAAGTCAAAAATTGTATTGCCTTAACTTCCACACAGAGTTTTCATTGTCCTAAATCATTCGATATTTACAGTATTAGATGAAATAGCAAAAATGCCAGAGACCTGTACCATAAACAAGTGCTTTACCCTTTTCTGTCACTCAGGGTCTTCTGTGCCATAAACTTCCAGAAAATTCAGTTATGTTTTCAGAAACAGCTAAGCTAACTGTTTTGAATTTATTACTCCTAACAGTTTGGGTAATTCTGTTGTAGTAAGTAAGGTGACAAGGTAATGACTTTCCACCTTGAAAAACTTAATTGAATCACAGGCTAATTTATGTTAGGAGGAACCTCAGGAGGTCTTTAGCCCTCACTCTGCACTTTCAATGTTTGATTACCCTTACAGAAAAATATTTTTCCCTGTGCTTGATTGCAACTTATGTTGTTTGAATTTGCAACCATTGTCTTAATGAAAGGCTGAAATATTCCATCTTGTGTTTAATATGCACCATGAGGCTCCTGATCCATCACCAGGCCAACTGACAGTCTCAGCTTTGAAGTTCACCATGTTTTCCTTTCATCATGTTCCCACTCCTGTAAATTCTTCCACACAAATTATTCATTGCTGTCTTTTTACCCCGAGACCTGCTAACACAGGAGGCTGCTCTCTATCACATTGTCTAAAGTCTTCTCTTTTTGCTGCCTCCACCAGTAGCATGTGGTGATTTTCACTTGCTGTATTTTAGGCACTTGGCCCAGAAACATCCCCTGTGATTGTGCTGAATTTTGTGCACCAAGGCTGTGTGCACACATGGAGCTCCGTGTAGTACACATTAATATGCACATACATATGTGCACACACAATAAATACCATGGCAAATAATAACCAGATGCAATCTGGGACTTATTTTTGTACTTGTTTAAGACTCTCATCCCACGTGGTTCCACCAGAACGGTAACATGAACATAAATAAACCAGTCAAAAATATGCTTTCTCTCAGTCCAGCTTACCATAGCCTGCGAGAAATACTACACCAGCGTTACTCCCTGACAGTGATATTCTTGATCAACAAGTTCTGTCTCTATGCTGCGAATAAAAAAGTTCACACAGGGGCAGCAGTTTGTTCAGCGTCAAGCAGCTGGTTTTGCTTTCATCAACTCATCCTGAGAGTATAAACACTGGCTGGTGATATGGATTTTGAGGACCGAAGATTTTGGTTTCTTCGTGGTGTTTTCTAAATAAGTTCCTCCTCCACACCTGCACAGGTACGCGGCTTGTGAGGAGGGATGTGCTGCTCCGCCTGGGTCCGGAGCCATCCCCTGGCCTCCGATACAAACACAACACCAACAGAGGATTCCTGGGCGTTTCTTCTGCTGCTGCTGCCCCAGGGGTCGGGGCCGGGGCCGCTCAGGCAGGCGGAGCGGAGACAGCGGAGAGTCCAGGGGTCGCTGCCAGCGGGGAAAGTCCCGCTCCGAGCCGGGAATTCCCGCAGCGGCGCCGGGAGGACGCCGCGCTCCGGGGCTTTCGCAACGCGGGGCCGGCGCCGCCCGCCAGCCCCCGAGGGACCCCCGCTCCACCGGGACCCTCCTGTCCCCCAGCGCCCCTCCTGCAGCCTCCTGCCCGCATTGCCCTGCGCACTCGGGACTTTCCCCGTACCCTCGGAGCCTCCCGCTCGCCCCTCGCCGCTCCCTCGCCCCCAGGTTTCTCCCCTCGCCCCCAGTGCCGGTTCTCCCGCTCGCCCCTGCCGGGGTTCCCCGGGCAGCGCTGCCCCCGGGGCCGCATCCCGCTCTGGCCGCGGGGGAAGGCGCTCCCTGCACACACGGGGTTCTCCCCGGGGGCGGAGCGTGGCCCGGCCCGGCCCGGCCCAGCCGTAGAAAAAAGCCCCGGCACAGGCGGGTCCTGCGAGCCCTTAAAGGGAGCGGCCGCCTCCTCCCCCGGCGGCGAAGGCGGAAGAGCGAAGCGGCTGTCTCGGTCCTGCTGCGCTGCGGGGTTTTATGCACCTGTCCGGGCTCCTGCTCGCCCTGGAGAAGGAAGAGAAGGGAGCTGCCCCGGCCATGTGCTCGGTAAGCGAGGCCGGCAGCACAGACCCCTTGGTGACCCGCTTCAGGCAGGTAGAGGAGACGCTGGAGAAGCTGCACCGGGAAAACAGGAGCTTGAAGAATAAAGTGCCTCGGTACAACGCGCTCTGCACCTTGTACCACGAGTCCGCGCAGCAGCTGAAGCATCTCCAGCTGCAGCTGGCGGCCAAGGAGGGGACGATCCGGGAGCTGCGGGCCAGCCTGGCCCGGCAGCGGCAGCCGCCGGCGGCGGGCGGGGATGCGGCGGCGGGCGCGGAGCCGGCCCGCTCGCTGGTGGAGAGCCTGCTGGAGCAGCTGGGGCAGGCCCGAGAGCAGCTGCGGGACAGCGAGCGGCTCTCGGCGCGGAGAGTGGAGGCGCTGAGCCAGGTAAAGCCGGGGTGCGCAGGGAGCCTTTCCGCGCTGCTCCCTCGAAAGCGAGGGAATGGAGCGCAGCGGGGCCAGCAGCGGAGGGTGCGGGCGTTCGGCTCGCAGAGCGATCGCTGCGTGCTGGAACAGCTGGAGGCGCGCAGGAACCAGCGCCGACAGGGGGCTGAGCGAGGGTTTGAGCCTCGCCGAGCGATGCCGATGCCTTTGACAGCACTTGCTCCATCCCCGAGTGCCTTAAGTTCAAAAAGGCAAACCATAAAATCCTAAACCAAAAACTTAGCATGGCACTATGGATCTTCATGCAACTATTTTCATAAGGAGAAAGAAAAATAGTAAATAACTTTCTGAATTTATCAGATGCAACAGTTTTGTTCTTCAAAGATAATCAGCTGATGCCACGAATTTTTCTATAAAAGTGTTTTGTTTAAAGTGCTCTTAAAAATGTATTTTTGTATTGACATGGAGGTAGCACGTTCATATTTGAAGAAGTAACTGACAAGTCTGGATTGTGTTAGGGAAATCAGTATCTTTCTTGATAGAAAAAAACCTCAAAACTGCATTCCCCCCCCCACTCCAGCACAAGTGCTGTTTTGGTTATTGTCATTAAGACTTTCCCAGGTTCAGCCTGAAATACTCAAAGATTTTTAAAGCATTTATTTCTAGATGAAGCTGCATGAAGTAATTTCCAAACTGAGCAGCAGTACTTAAAACTGAAACAAGTGTTTTTGTCATAAGTAATCTCTTGACTTAATGCTTATACAAAACATTTTTCCATATATGACACTCACCTAAAATACATTTTTAAAAGTTCATGTTTGGAAATTTGTTATAAGAGATGATCTCACTGACACCTTGCAGACAGATGACAAACCTGTGGTATGTGAACATATTGGAAAGGCTGTTGCTGAATATCTTTAAAGGGGAAGGTTGGCATTTAGCGTGATGTGAAAGAATTTAAATCTCAGTAATAAGAACAAGTGCTGTTTTTCTGTTAGATGTTAATATTTATTTCTTCAAAGAATAAAATGTTATGCCCAGTCAGAATGCTGAAATAACTGGCACTAAGTAATAACCAAATAAAAAAGACATTTTTGTGAAGCCAGAGGCCAGTGTGCTGGCAGACAGTGATCCCAGTGATTTACAGCTGCATTTGCGCTCCTGAGAACTGGAATGATAGAGCTGAGATTGCAGCTGTCTTATGGTCTGCACTGGCATCCAGAGATCCTCAGTTCTGGAGGAGCAGTGCTGCAGAGGTTTCTGGTACCAGCATCTGCTACTTCTTGAGGGTGTGGAGCACAGCTGGTTTTTTACAAAGTCAGGACTGGTGCCTTTCAGGTGCATGGAACTACAGGTGGTTTGCACCAGTCACCAAGTAAACCTCTTCCTTCTCAAAACACCTGCTGAGATGTTAATGCAGTGTGGGTGATCCCACAGAGCTTCCAATAGGACAAGGAGATGCAGAAACAAGGTACACTGTTGTTTCCTAAAGGGGTATCAGACCCTCTCATGTACCTAGGAGGCAGCTGTGGCCAAACTTGAGCCACTGCTGCTACATGGATTTTATTTTCTGCTTGCTTGTCCTTACCTTACCATTGCCACCCTTTCCTAGGTGGGAAAGTTGCTCTGTGTGCTATCTCTGCTTTGTCCTTGTGACAGTGCCAGGCAGTGAATACACTTCACTGGATTTGATACTTTACAGTTCCTTTTTTTCTTTTGAGGAAAATCTCTATTATCTGGTGGACTACTGTGCAGGACCTGTATTTTTCAGTCTCCACAGTGATTAATTTTAAACTATTTTGTTTCTTGTTTTTGTTGCTGCTCTATAGTCCATAAAATCTTCCTGAATTTTTGCTGCTTGTTCCTCCATTCTGCTGAAAGTGCTTGCATGGCTGCCTGAGCAGGTCTTGATTGATTGATCCATCAGTTCCAAGGCCTTGTGATCATACGGAAATGAAATGGATTTATTCTGCTTTTTAAGTACTTTGCAATGAGTGCAGGAGCAATAAGAAATTACTGTAATATGGACATGAGTCTTAGACATATTTTGGCTTTTGAGTTTATTTTGCTTTGAAGTAACTTCCCCTCCCCCTTCTGTTTAGGAAGTGCAGAAGTTGAATCAGCAGCTAGAGGAGAAAAATGGAGAGATACAGCAGATGATAAATCAGCCTCCATATGAAAAGGAGAGAGAAATCTTACGACTGCAGAAGACTTTGGCAGAGAGGGAGAAGGCTCAGGCCACCAGTGATGTTTTGTGCCGTTCACTCACTGATGAAACTCACCAACTTCAACGCAAGTTAGCATCCACAGCAGAAATGTGTCAACATCTGGCAAAATGTCTGGAAGAGAAGCAAAGAAAAGAGAAGGGGAATTCAGATGACCAGACACCTACAGAAAGATCTAATCAGGTATTCTTACAGCTACTGTGTGTGTTTGAAGTCTTCTTAGCTTCTGAGGTGTTAATTACAATATGATAGCTGTAACTGAGGAATTTAAATAATTTCGTGTAGGGTGTTAAGACAGCCATGGCAATGGTAAATAATTGTGTATCTGAAATTTAGGATGGAAACAATTGTCTACCACTTCAGCTTTGGCCATCTCATCATCAGAGGCTTTTTCAGGAGAGAAGAGCTTGAGAGGTTCTGTCCAACCTCAGCAATTCCACTATTACAGTTCTTCACTCCATACACAGGAGATAGTACCTACCTTATACCACCCCTGCTTCTGTGCAGCACTAGATGGTGCTGTGATTTTGAAGCTGATCTCTCCTGATTTCTTGTTTAAGCATCAAAATCACAAAAGATCTTGCGATGTGGAGATATTTCAAAGTAATATTTATATTAAGAACTCTATAACATGTGGTCTTCTCGGATCAGGATTTGGCTTTGCACACGTAATACAAAACTACATAAAGTTGGTTAGGGGAATATGAGTCAAGGTATCTTACCTTTTTTTTGCTCTGGGATTCCCCCTGGCCTCTGAGTGCAGGGCAATGTTTCTCTTCAGGAGGGATATTAAAAAAAAGCTTTATAATACTTTATAATAGGACAGTGTCAGAAATGCTACTGCAGGGCACAAAGAATTGGATTTTGGTGACTTTGCTAATGGCTGTTCAGGCTTCAGTTGAAGTTCTCAGCATGGGGTAGAGGTAGAGCATTGGTCTGTTGTTCCAGAAGTCCTGATGGCTGAGAGTCATTAGGTAATTCATTAAAACACCACAAGGAAATAACATGAGCAGTGCTGCCTCTAGTAACAGATCACAGCATTGAGTAGGGTGCTACAGACACTTCTCACGAAAAAGAATAATTCTGACTTATTCTCTTACTGCTACATGGTGGAAATGCTGTTTTTCACATGACCACTCATCTGTGCTGTTGTGATGAACTCTAGACGTGCTCACATCTGCTTTGTCAAACATCCCAGAAGCGTTTCCAAAGAAAAGTTACTCACATTAAAGTTACTTGTAAGAAATAGGGGTTGAGTAGACAGAAGAAATAAGGACTTTTTAAGGGACTTGAAGCATTTGGCATTATCATATTTAACGTGTAACTGATAGACAGGAAACCTGATTGACTTTGATATATGCAATAAGAAGCTAACCTTGTACAGTGGGGACTTCCCTGTTGAAGAGGAGAAATTTCAGATGCCATTACTAGCTGATTCTAGGGAATTTTGCACAAAAGTGTTCTATATTACTCACGTACACTGGGGTTTTTTTAAGCAGATGTCACAACTGTAAAAAAGAGGTATCATTTTAGTCAATTAATTAGCAAGCAGGGTTTTTTCCCCTCAGTAATTTCTTCCTAGTACTGGCCAAAATTGACAGTAATAACAAAGCAAGATGAAGGCATATCTGTGCCTTTGTCATGCATTCTCCCACTCCAGACAAGTAGTTTTCCAAGGAGTTTGTGTAAACTCTTAAACTCTGTTGTCATCAGGTCTATTTAAAAGCAGTACCAAGGTTGTAAAAACCTGACTACATTTTTGCTTTCCTTAATAATAAAAGTTGTAGGCTATACTATTAATATTTAGAAATAAACTATAAAGGAATAAATAGACCTAGATCTATGTCATTACACATAATTTTAAAAAAAATTACTTTCAGTTAACAGCATAGCCAAACAGCATCTGAGATTTTTGTGTTAAAGTAACACCTAACTTTATCTGAAAATTACAGCTTTTAGACAATGAAACTTCACTTCATGCTCTCATCTGCAACCTACAAGAGGAAAACAGGATGTTAAAACAAAAAGTAGCTCATGTGAGTACTTTCATTTTGTTATAGATTAATATTTGTTAAGTATTTTATATTAGAGTAGATTTGGAATAGATAAGGTCTGTTTAATCTAATTAAATGGCAGTTTAATGCAAGACAGTTTTTCGTCGTCCTCTCAACATGGCACATAGGTTTTGTTCCCTTAGCTAAGAACAACTTGTTACATAATTGTTAACACACTGGGTTTTTGTTGTTAAAAATACAGTGCAGAAGAGAATTTTCATGTTCTTTCCATGGATCAGTTTTCCAGCTCAGAAGAACAGCACTAGGTCCAGGGTGAACACTAACCCCTCCCTTTCCACATTACTTAATACTGTCCCTTTGGACTGGGAGAGGGGAAAGCTGCCCATGAAGAGTCTGCACAATCATCTCCTGCTCTCCTGTGCAGCGACTTACCCACCCTCAGGGGTCGAGTCAGCATGTTACATTATCCCCTAGAGAATTTTGGTCCTGCACTTACAGCCAGCCTATGAAAGCCTGGAAGTTTGTGTGTCCTGTTCTTCATGCCTCTCCTGGATAAACTTTCAGGTGGAAGATTTGAATGCTAAGTGGCAGAAGTACGATGCGAGCAGGGATGAGTACGTGAAGCGGCTCCACTTGCAGCTGAAGGAGATGAAGGCACAGCTGGAGCAGCACCATGGTGGAACTGCAGCACAAAGGAACTCTGACCTGATGCACAAGGAGATATTCCGGTTAAACAAGCTACTGGAAGAAAAAATGAATGAGTGCATAAAAACCAAGAGAGAGCTAGAAGACATGAAGAAGGCCAGCGAAGGAAATAATGAGCGCATACAAATGCTGGAGCAACAGGTCATTACATTACTTTTTCCTAGAGATGGGAATTCTTAGTTTCTTCCCAGACCAGTGAAGTCCAAGGGGGGAAAATGGATTCATTTTTTGGACATTTGGCTATACAGATACTTAACAACACAGATATAAAGGAAACTCACTACTTAAAGAACCCCATGCAGTTCTGCTGGGCTTAATACAGAATGTAAAAGAAATAAAAACACCTTTGAAGTACAGATACAAGAGAGAAGATAATACTGAGATGCTAGGAATAAGTAACAAAGGAATCATAGCCTCAGCTTTTCAATCTAACCCGCCAATGCTCTGATTTATAAAATATTAACATCATAATTGTATTTCAGGTCCTGGTTTATAAAGACGATTTCACATCCGAGCGATCAGACAGAGAACGAGCACAGAGTAAAATACAAGAACTTCAGGCAGAAGTTGTATGTCTGCAACACCAGCTAGCAAGAAGACAGGTAAGAAAACAGCATGCTCCTTTTTTAATTTAAGCATGTCAACAGGATTCAGGACTAAAATATATTTTTAAATATATTTTAAAAACATCTTAGTATTTCTAAAACAGTTTCAGCTCAGTGCAGCTATCAAAACCTTAGATTGTTTCATAGACAATTCTGGTGGAGATGCTTCCCAGTTCACACGTAATTACCTCTTTCCAGTCCCTTTTTCTTCTACTTTTGGATCAGCATAGGAATGGTGAATTCTTAGAAGGCAGAGGACAGCCGTGACTCTTGGCATCTTTAAAGTAGCACACTGGCTGTCTTCTGTGTTTTCTACCAACGTTCTTTACAACAATACTAATAACACTGCATGAACTGATTATTATTTTATTTACAAGTCCTCTGATAAATATTTGAGTGGTGTTTCAGACAAAGGTGATAGAATATCACCTGTTAAAGAATATATTTTTACTGTACCTTTTCAAGAGCTCTCCTTTCTCTTTCTAGGACTCAAGAGACACAAGTAGTCATTTCAGAGTTCACGCTGGTAACCAAAATCATTTGCACGTTCAGACAAATGTCGAACATCTACGAGGCAACAGCCCAGGCCAGGCAGGCACGAGAAGAACAAACTCACAGTCTGAACAAGCCCCTCCTCCTGGGGACAATGGAAACTCAGGATCTGAAGGCAGGGCACAGGGTGAACTCAGATGCCCTCATTGCATGAGGTTTTTCAGTGATGAACTCAGTGATGAATTCCTCAAGCATGTTGCTGAATGTTGTCAGTGACCACAGGATGTGAGGGGTGTAAGTCAATCACTACTTTTATAGACATAAACCTTGCTCTATACAGATCTCCTACATTCCTAAAATAGAGTAATTCAAATGGAGAGCTCTGGGGAATTAGGAGGATGAACAATATCTACCTCTTGCTTGATTTTACCTTCTCTTGGACTGTGTGAAAGGCTTCAAGAGAAAGCAAAGTACTTTTCTGAAGAATTATTTTTGACAGCTACAAGGAAGGCAAGTGTAATGCAGATTCTACTACAAACTAAACTGAAACCTACGGTGGTAGTTTAGCTTCAGAGTGCAGCTTGACTTTATTTGGGTCTAATTCTCTACCACAATCTGATGGCTTGTGAAAAAAATTACTGAACTTGAAATTTTCCTCTTCTTCCAAAAGATGGGGGCTGAAGAAAAGGAAGAAACATTTCGGCAGAAGATAGGAAAAATTTTATTGTGCTCTATCTGGATTAAAAGCAAAAGTATTTTCCTGACTCTTGAGGCTGAACTTACAGACATCTCATCTGATAATCCTTCTGTTAAACTGAAATCAGAAGGGAAGAAACCATAAAAGGACTGGTTATTAACTAAAACTAGCCTGCCTTTTTTGCACAGAAACAAGGTACAGGGATATTTATATTGTCTGTGCCATAAGTATCTATCTTACAGATTTTTAAATGTATATTTGTGTAATTATTGATTGTATTCCTATTTGACCTAAGGATTATTTTTATAATAAAAGTGATTGTGCATTTGCTTTACTACATTAGTAAAGGGGTCAAAAAATCTCTTTCGGTGTAAGTATTTAAATGTGAAGTAGTCCCAGTAACTATACCAAGGGCTAATTAAATGTCATGGTTTCAGATATGAGTTATTTCATTACTTCAGTGATAACCAGCTTCTCAGACTATCTTCAAATATGTTAAAGAAAAAATCACTCCTCATCTCTGAGCAGAAGATTGACCTTTCAGAGGCACAGGAACCCATTTAACCCCCTACCCTGCCACACACATGTGACTATGCCAGTGCCAACTTAGATTTCTTCTTATCCTGTCTGCACTGAAGAGAACGTCAACAAATAGCAGGGGCCTGTTTTGAGAAGGAATATCAGCAGTTAAAGTATACAAATATAAGAGTGCCAAAGGTTTTTGCAGCCTTGGCTTCAGGTGTTTCTCACTGTGTCAGAGCAGGAGTCAAGGATGGGATAGAAAGTAAAGGCCTAGTGCAACCATGACACTTCATAATTAAAGAAAACTTACTTTGCGTAAGAAGACTCCTGTCTTCTGCTTTGCTTTGTTCCCTGTTCTACACTTGAGGGGGAGCGTGGATATTTTTCTGGATATTTCCTTTTTGGGATCCTGCTGCAGCCCCAAAGGAAGATGATGGTTTATGCCACTGTTTGTGTGGGTGAGATACTACCAAAAGCAATGCCTGGGCCATTGCATGCAACAATGGTTACTATTAATCAAATCTACAACTGACTGCAATCCTGTCATTCACTACCAGTTTGTTCTCCCAATACAACACACACAAATATGGAGAAAGTTTTATTTTTTTCTTTTTTTTAGTGACCATTTTTTACATTGCCTTTTAAGGTCTTAGAGATCAGATGCAGCCCAGAGAATATAAACTGAGAAACATGATTAAACTTCCTGTGGCAGAAGCTAATCTTACTTTTTTGACTGTTCTCATTAGACAAGCCTGGTTTACAGCTTCAGTGTACATCAATAGAATAATGCCACTGATTGATGCAGCAAAACAAGGACTTGATTTTTGTACTGATTAACACTAGAAGACACTTCTTTTTAATTGCACTGAGATGATGACTGCTTTAATATATATCAGAAAATTAGTTCTGCTATAGGTTTCCATTTATGTTAATCCCTGTGGGTATAGTTGGATAGACTGACCTACAATAAGAAATCATAATTTCTAATAAGAAATAGACGCAGGAATTAGATAGGAGAATCTGCAGTACACAAAAATTAATAGTGCCTATTCTTGTGGATGTAAATTCTGTGAATTAGTCCCAGTCAAAGCAGAGGTTAGTTTCACACTAATCCTGGGAAAGGAGAGCACTTCAGTGCTGGGAAACTGGATATTCCTACAGCTAGAACAACACTGAACCAACAAGCATAACCAGGTGAAGCTACAGATCAAGCACAGATTACAGCTACCACATAAAGCAATAAGTGCAGTAAATGAGGACTGGCATTTGACTACCTGTGGCATAAATCTAGGATAGATCTGCTGGTTTTCTGTACAAAAAATACATCTCTTAAGAGCTGTTTGACTTTACTGAGGTTTTTGAGGTTTTTTCCCCAGCTGGTAAAAAGCATAACTGTTTCTTGTTCTGGCTTAAACAAGAAATGTTACACTATGAAGAACTACCACTGTCTTACATGCAAATGTTTGTTTCAGGTGATGGGCCATAAACTATTGCTCCTAAGAAAAATTGTTTGTTATGCAGTGCTTTGACTTGTACACCAAATTCACTGGTAGATCTCTTGATAAAACACTACAAAATCCTCACCTGCCCCCTCCTCACCAGGCAAAGCATCCATACCAAGGCATCCCCAGCAACTGCCACCACCCCCAACCTTCACAAGTCACATTTTTCAACTGGTAGACCAGAATGCATAAAACCTGTCAGCTCCACTACCCCAACACTGAAGTGAAAGTGGCTGTGAATTTGCAGCATTTTTGAACCCTTTAAATTAAGTAAAGCTCCTTCTGGCCTCACACTGGTGCTCTCTTCTTGTTGGATAGTTGTCCAAACAAGAGTGTCTTGCTTGGTTGAATAGTGACAGCAACCCAGCTCCTTTCCTATAAGAAAGCATAATGAGTAAGAAAGTAACTGCATGCAGTGAAAGGAACTTCAATAGCATAAACTTTGTGAACTTTCATTATTCAATTGTACTACACTTGTTCACTGAAACACACATCATCTGTAGCACTGCAAAAAGACATCCTCACACAAGAGACTCTTGAAATACAGAAAAACTGCCTGACTGTATGAATGGGGCTCAGTTCCTTATTTGCTGTGTTGGTAACAAAAGGCATCCAAGAGAAATAAAATTCTGTTTTCAGGCAAAGTTAATGCCTATTTAGGCTTCTGTAGATCTCTCAGGTGAGCTCAGCCTGTACTGCAGTGACATCCAATACCAGACAGAAGGCAGACAGAGATATCACTGCAGTTCCACAGAGGCTGAGAGCGGGCAGGATACCTGCCTCTTCTGGGACTTGTACGAATGTGTCTTAACATATTGAAAGCTGCCAAGATGGATTTGTCCAATTACCTTCCAGATTAGCCCCTTCTCCTAAAATTTCTCCTTCACCAAATGACTGTTCCTCAGTTTTGCTCTCCAAACCAACCTGAGTCCAAGCCCAGGACACCTCAGCTCCTGAGGATCTGTCTCACCTCATCAGCAATGAGATTTTTCAGACTGTATAATCTCCAGCTGCTGGCAAGCTTGTTCTCATTCCTCCTGGACCCAACTGTAATGCACTTTGGTTGGGATTTTGAAGTAAAGGCTGTTTACTAACAATCATGCTGGTTGCCATGCAGAAGTGGGCCCTTAGCACACAATCAAGACAGCAGCTGTAGGCAACACTGACTCACTTCATCTCAGAAAATACAAATGCAAGAAGCCTCAGAAGTTGGTCCCTACCCCAAAATCCCCAAGGGAGAAAAGATCAACAATAATGGTCTTTCCTATAGCATGGGCAGTACAAAGCCTAAAAGGTTTCTCAAATAATGTGCAACTTCTAAGTCAATGTCTGCTCCCTGCTTCAATGATTTAGGGTATCACATCTTTTAAAATCAGCCTTAAATGATGCCTCAGGATTAGGTGCTCACTAATAATAAAACCAACTACAAGAATAAAATTTGTTCAAGAAGCAGATACCTATGCTCTATGCTTTTTTTTTAAACTTCCATTTCCTGTGGCTTTGCTGCATGTGTATATATAGAAAGCAAGGGAAATTCCAAACAAGATGCCACACCATTATACTCAGAACAGCAGAGCTTCTCATTCTAAAAAAGGGAAGTCTCAAATGCTTTTTCTACAAAATCTATGTGAATTCAAAGTATGCTGTAGTAATATTTCATAGTACCATGCTCCAGCAGCTATCAGCTGGGGCACAGAGGGTGGTTCAGCTAAAAACCTAAAGCGTAAGAAATGCTTATGAAGCACTAGGTCAGCCTAGCAGGACCTCAGCAGAGCAATGGGATATAGGTTAAGCACTCTTGCCTTCCTATCTGATGCCTCAAATTCTTCTCTGAGGGCAGAGCACAGCCCAGCAGCCTCACTGAGGCATTCCCTGAAGCAGCCAGTCCTGGGGGTCAGGGCTCCAGCAAGGTCAGCTGGGGATTTACAGGGTGCTGCAGGAACTGCTTACACAGGAGCTCCTGCAAGCACCACCCATCCCAAGTGGCACAGCACTCGTGTCTCCACTCCCACTGCTGCTCAGTGCATTATTCCCCTTTCTTGTTAGTCCGCTTTTTAGCCCTCCTTTTACACTAGCTGGTAAGAAGCTAGTGTAAAAGGAGCTACACTTGAATACTTCACATATATTGTGAAGTATTCCTGCACTAGAAGCTAGTGCAGGAATACTTCACAATATATGAAGAGTGTACGGTGTCGACAGAGGCCAACAGCCTCCCTCAGGAGCTTGAGATATTTCCATGGTATGTGGAGCTCTGGTATGGAGAGCAGCAAGTCAGATAGGGGGTTAAGAGACAGCTGATTTCAAAGGGGGGTTTTTGGTGTCTTCTAGAAGTGTGTACTTAACCACACTCATTGTCTCACCACCCTTCTCCAGACCACCCTTCCAGCACATCTTCTGGAGAGCTGGCTGATGGCTGGGGCCAAGCAGGGCAGCTGGCTGCTCGTGCTGACCCCCACCTGCTCAGGGTCATGGAAACATTGCCTGAGGCTTTCACCCTCTCATTTCTGAGGGAGTGGGAGGGAGGAAAGAGCAGTGGGACCCTCCTCCCCCATCCTGCGCTCATCAAATCTTTGTCAAATCTATCTTCATATAAATAGCATTTTAATTCTTTTTTTTGTTTATAATCACAGGTAGACACCTTGGTTACATACGAATATCACAGGCAATTTATACAGCTGGGGCATCAGGCAGCCTGGTGTGTGCCCCACCAGCTCTTTGGCCAGCACTGGCACACCCTATGCCTTGCTTAATTTCTTGGTTCCTCCTGCAGCCAGGCTTTCTTCAGCGACATCCCAAAATTCCCTTGCACAGCCCAAAATGGCACATATGAATGGAAGAGTGGGTGTCTCAGCTCCACAGCAGTCTGGACTTGGGCAATACCCAGTTACCTTCTCTGCTGAGGTAAGATCCTACACCATGGGAACACTGCCTTAATGGCACCAAAGGCAAGGTGATGAGTTTTCATCTCCCTCCAGCTGTGCCCCCACAGCCCTCCCTGGGCCGTGCCAGCTGCAATTTCAATGAGTCAGCCACCTGCACCCACCACCTGGGCCCTGGGGTGGGAGGAGAGCCACAGGCACACAGACCAGCTCTGGGAGCAGCCCCACTGTGACTTATCCTGCTTACAAAGCCCTTTTTGGTTCCTGCCCAGTGCAAAGCAGGAAGGAGGTCTCAGACCATGCTACAACAGGGCAGGGTCTCCATCTCTCTTAGGACTCACAAGTTGGGGGTGAGAGATGCTAAGATCTTGGACTAATCCAGGCGAGCTCATACAACAGAGAAAAGGAGCAAAGAAAGAAGCTCAGACATCCACAGAAAAAAAAGCCCTCATTCTATCACTACCACATGTTAGGGAAATTCAGACCTCCAGAGAGGCATGCAAAGGTCCACAGTTGAGGAAAAAATATCACCTACCAAGAGAAAGTGGGACCTAGTGGGATGTGAAGTGACTCATGCACACACAGCTGAGCACAGTCTAACAGAGCACCCTACTCCTCTTTCCCATCACCTGAGCTTGCCCCCAGTGATGCAGATCTAATTTAGTGATTCTCAGCTCCTCTTCTGACCTCAGCACTGAGCACCTGCTCCACCTTCTGCAAGGCCTGTTCTTACCTCCCCAGGTGGAAGGACAGAGCTCGTGTCACTCCCAGTGACAGCAGGCAGATGGGAAACAAACATCTCTGGAGGAAAAGGGATCTTCCTTTGACCCTAGCTGTTGTCACAAGGGGCGTCTCTATCCTCCAGTCTCTCTCTCCTGAGCAGTCCACTTACTGATTATCAGAGCCCACTTTTGCCCTATTCCAATCCCAGTCAAATCCAAAAAAGGTTCTTGGGGTATTCAGTGTCACCCAGAGCCTGTGACACTGGCCAGCCCAGCTGAGTGCCTCTAATCACCAAGCTTGGCCCCAAAAGCACCATGCAATCACCCTTCTTGCTTCTTTGAGTACCCCTTCTATTAAAGTGATTAGTGGGCATTAAAAGGCATTTCAGCTCCAGCAGTAACATCATCACTTTTCCCTGTGGCACCTGGAAGGTTTTTCACTTTTTCAGGGCCAGTTTCCTTGCAAGAGAGACACTCCAAAATAAACAGGACACAGGTGGTGCCTTGAGGTCTGCTTTGCCCAAGGGAGAGGGAGGGGTCTCTGACAGTCCAGAAGGTTTATGCCATGTGCAAGCCAGGAATGGAGAGGATGGCTCGGGAGCACTTGCCACTGAGCAAGAGGGTCTGGAAAGGGGAATAAGGTAGAATTCATTTTAAAGAAACAACAAAGCAAAAGTATGGACTAAGCCAGGGTGTTCTAGAGAATAAAGTCTGTGGCTGAGACCAGGAAGCAATGTGGGGTGCAGGCAGGCTTTCCCCTCCCACACAAGATCCATCCTTTGATAAGCAGGTACGGAATCCCCTAAACTCTCGGCATGGTGACAGCTCCTGGGGACGGTGGAAAAAATTGATGAGCACAACTACCTCGTCACCCAAAGACTGGGTGACAGCTTATTTTTGTGAACTGTTTTGAGGCTTTGTTTTGTTGCACCTACACACACCGGTTGCATGGCACCACGCCCCCTCCTTCAAAATGTCACAGGCTTCAACTCCTAACAATAACCACTGGGGGAAAATAGTGTGTGCTGGCCAGGGTAACTCCTGTGTAGTGGGGACTGCACTGGTCTGGCCTTTCTCCTCAACTCAGTTTGCACCTGCCTTGTCCTAAGTTTCCTCCTGGTGGTGTCTGCTTTGATAGACAGCAGGCAAATATTAATTTTTACCCCTGTGGTTTCCAGGTGACTCTCTCAGGGAAAGTTTACTGGAGCTTTAATCTTCCTGAAATGGCAGCAAGACTGAATAACCACTTCCTCTTAACACAGCTGAGGAACTTGAAACGTGCAGTTGTTGCAAGAGGGTGTGAGGACACTGTCCCTCCTGCCCCTGCTGTACTCTCCTGCATGCACCAGTGTCACTTGTTACACTGGGCAGTAACAAGGTTGGGAAACACTTGAGCAGCAAAAGCCACTCTGACAGCCTGGAAGGGCAGGCCAGTGCTACCTTTTACTCTTCCCTGCAGTCAGTTTGTGCCTTTGCATCCCCAGAAGCTGCAAACAACCTTAAACAGGCAGTCACCAAAATTTATACCTGGACCTCTTTCATAGCCTGGGCAACTGAATGATTTTGAGACAAGCCCCATAAGGATGCCTGCGCTGGATGTACTCGCAAGTACTTCTGTTTTGCTGCAATAATGCAAACACAAGTAGCAAGAACAGACAGTAACTTGCAACAGGTGTTCACAGAACTGACCTCTCAGGATGCTTCTGTAACCAGAGTGGCACACAATGTTCCCAGCATCCATAGAAAAAGGACTCCAATGCCTATAATAAGTAGCTGGGCTTGTGTAACTCTTCAGCAGTTCTTCTGAATCTTTGAGCAGCCTTCTACAAGCTGGGGTTCATATTCTTATAAGGGTGAATATTAAAATGGCTCATGTTTAACTGACTTTCAAAGTTCCAGTCTCCTTTATGCAGCTTTCTAGTTAAGGAAGGCAGAGGGCTGTGACTCATATAAGCTCTCCTTGTCACTTGTTAATCCTGAAGTGTTTCTGGAGATGGTGCTAACACAAACCAGAACAAGCTTTGTGCAAAGAGTGCAACTGTTTGGACATCATTCTAATGAGATAACCCTGTGATTTCATAGAGAAAGCCCTGAGCTGGATACACTAAAAATCTCAGCCTCAGATCACCTGTACACGTTGCATTGTCACAGGCTACAGACTCCATTGAGGCTCTTCTTCCCATGGTTTTCCACATTATTGAACTGTTTATCCTCCCCTGGTTCTGTACCCAAGTTCTCTTAGCCAGTTTTTGCCAGGACCAGCAAGTCCCCCGCTTGCGTTTTTTGGCAGCCACGGATTTGATGTGCCCAGGCTGAAGAGGTTACTCTGAGGCTTGATGCACTGCTGTGGTTTAAGGCTGTGCCCACATTCGGAGATAGCATACTTCAATAATTACAATGATCATGCAACTTTATATAAATAACAAAACAACAAACCCCCACCACCTTTGAAAGCTTTATTAACTAAAATCCCAGCTATAGAACACAGAGCAAGCCTCCAGCAAGTCACTCAGCCCCATCCTATTACTTGTTGTCCACTAACAGGATGTGGTTCAAAACATGCCTTACTCAATATATATCAACACATCATTAACACCTATTTCAAAGCAGGCATGGTTTGAATAGTGAAAGTTCAGCTACAAACGAGTTCAGGGAGCATCTGTAGTGGCAACACAACCTGCAAGTCACCAACAAGCTGTTGAGGGCTTCAGTGCACCAAACCAGTACAACCTGTAGCTACACAGTTGTTTATACCAGTGCAATTACTCCAATTCCTGATGCAATGGCTCATGAGTCAAAATGAGTCTGATCTACACAAGAGGCTGACAGTCAAAGCAAGTAACAAACTCAGACCACAGGGTAAGCAGATCCTTCACATTTGGAAAGCCAGAATCTCTTCCAAGTAACAACTGTGGACTACAGGTTTGGAAAATACCACTTTGTGTTTGTGTGTCCTGGAGTTTGGGATTTCCACTCCAGCTCTTTGCAAGTGAGGGGTCAAAGAGGGAAAAGGATAACATAAACACAATAAAAGACTATAAAACTGTATGGATTTGGAAGCCAAGACTGACCATAAAGGAAGGGACTTTTAGGAAATAAACAGCAGAATATATTTTAAGCGTCCATAAAATCAATAATGGAAAATTCTGCATGCATGCAAGAGTACTTCAGAGAAAAGGACAAGGGCATGGAGCCAGTACCTAAAGGAAACACAGAAAGAAACTTACTGGAACTTCAGAATGAAGAAAACAGGTCTAGGCATGAATTATTTGCCTAAGCCAAATTTATGACTGTCACAGGCAATGGAAAATTTTCAAAATCCACAGAATACTTGAGCTTGGGAAGAGGAAGGTCTGAAGATCTGTAGTTTAACACCCCCTACTCAAAGCAGGGTCAGCTAGAGCAGGTTGCCTGGGGCTATGGCCAGTTCAGGTTTGACCACCTCAAGGATGAAGAGTCCAGAACCTCTCTACACAACCCACTCCTGGTTCCATCACCCTCACAGGAGAAAAGGTTTTCCTTATGTTTAAATGGTATTTTGTATTTCAACTTGTGCCCCCCTGCTTTCATTTTGTCACTGGATACCACTGCGAGAAGTCTGGATCCATCTTCCATACTGCCCCCACATCAGGTATTTATACACATTTGGAAGATCCCCCAGAGCCTTCCCTTCCACAGACTGGGCAGTCCCCGCTCTCACCTCTCCTTGTTGGATGGATGCTCCAAGGCCTGAACCATCCTGGTGGTCCCTTTGCTGGACTCTCTCCATGCCTGTCTCATACTGGGGAGTCCAGACTGCTCCAGATGTGCCTCAGGGGAGCTGAGTGGACAGTGGCGACTGTGGCACTCGACCTGGTGGCAGTGCTCTGCCCAACAGCTGACACCTTTAGTACAAGGGACACAGCACTGGCTCATGTTCAACTGGCCTGCCAAGACTCCTGGGTTACCTGAGCTTGAGCTATTTGGCACTGGTCAAGAAAGGGAGAAATGAGTCTGTTTTTTCTCCTGCCCTTTCTCTCTAACCTAAATCCTGAGAAGGATTTGATGTATTTATTTATTAACTATCACATTCAAAGTACTCAAGGTCTACATGTAAATAAATACCCCATGGTGGTACAGAGGAGACACTAAAACCTCAGCTAAAACGTGAGACAAAGACCCTTATCTCAGGAATCAGTGCTGAATAAGCAGAAAAACAGCACATTTAGCATGGCTTTAAAAACAAGCACTTCTGAAAGTGTTTATAAGAAAGATGACAAAGTCCATTGTTGGCAGGGATGGAGGATGAAGAGGAAGGAAAGAAATCTTCCAGTTAATTTTGGCAGACTAAAGAAATTCCTCAATTCAAATGCACACGCTTGTTTTGAAAACTTAGCTAACAGACTGATAGAATGTGAGAGAGCCTTGAAAACTTGGGAGGTCTAATGCAGGAACCCAATTTATAGCTAAGGTCTCCTAAATCACAGCAAGTTAAAATCCTGATAGAACAGTTTCTCTACACATACATTAGACTGCCTCCCTTGCCTGGCTGGATGTTGATCAGGGCTATCCCTTCTTTCCTGACTTCATGGTCTGTGATATCTGTATTTTTTTTGCAGCTTGTGCAGGTTTTATGGTAAGCCTGGGGTACAGCAGCTGTTTCTGTTCTTTTGTTATGTCTGATTTCCTAATGGCTCAATTGGATGAGATTTCTAAATCTCCTTCTTTGTAGCTGCTCTCCCATTCTGTGAAGACTGAATCTCATCAGACCATGCACAAAACTATGGCATGACACCATGGAAATTCCTCACACTTAAGGTCAGTGCTTGGAGCATTCCCTCCTTTGTCTTACAACACTGATGCTGCTCCAGGGCTCACTAAGGTGAGGCAACAGTGGCATTGACTAAGACCAAGCAATCATTTTGGAAACTCTCCCATAAGTTTGTGAGTGCATCACGAATGTAACTTGCATGAGGGCCATCCTGAGATGCTGATCTACATCTACTGAAGAGCTAAAGCAAGACCAAGCACAAAACCCTTATTAAGTTTCTAAGCCAGGACCTGAATTGCTAGTACTTAAAGTGAAGAAAAGGGCATTGACTCACTGTTGACATGACTGCACTTCTGTTCTTAGTATGACAGTGAACCTGCACATATTGACATCAAACTTCATCATGTCCTTCTGAAACTCACATGTGCCCACACCGCATTTAGGACTCTGATACTAAACTGAAAGATGAAAACAAAAGGAAGGACTTGGACTCTGACTGAGAGAAAAGGACTGAAACCTGATAGAAGTTCACAGCTCCTGCTGTTCTTACCAAAGTCAGCTGTAACACAGCAAAAAAACACAACAAGCACAAGTGATAACAAGGGACCATGAATTTAAACTAGGGCTTCATGGGATACATTGGGACTTTCAAAGTAACTAGGCTGCTGCTAATCACCAAAAGGTTTATTATAAAGAAAAACACTGGCTGAATTTTTTAAATTCCCAAACAGACTTAATCTTGTTTGGGAAGAAATGGATGAAACTCCACAAGCCCAGAAAGGAAAAACATCTTAAAAATGAAAACTAACTTCAATCACCCCTCATAGGATGATGATTACTCCCTTCAAGCAGCTGATTTTTAGGTGCCTTCCTGACAATAAGGAGGTGATTTATTCCTGACAAATTAATGTTGGCTGCTACTCATGATTGAACTGCTGACTGTTTGTTTCCTCCTTTTTCAGCATAACAACAGCCCTGGTGAACAGAAGAAAAACAGTAGATATGAGAGATACTGAGAGTTTCAATGCCTTTTTCACATGACATTTCAGTAAGTAAACTCTGAAGAACGTTATCTTCAGGAGTGCAAAAACTGATGTGGGAGAATATACCAGCAAGGCTCCTTAAACACGGGTCCTGAACTTAGCAATGAGATGTTTTCATTACTGCTTGGGCATGGGACAGAGAAGATGTATTAAATACACATGCAGATCCCAAATGTAAATAAGGTGCCATTGCATAGGTGAAAGGAATCAGAACGGCTTTGGCAAACAGATGGTTTGGAAAAAGCTGGCAATTCAGCAAGACACAAAATTATATTGAGGACAATACTCTGCACAAACATGTGACAAGGAATCACTAATGGGCTAATTCCTCAAAAAGGATCAGAAGCTGGATTGAGCCACAGGCTGCTGTGAATAAGCCAGACATAAAAGTGCAGAGGATAAAGAGAAGAGCTGTCAGCTGGATGTGAAGAAATCCCTCTGCACTGCTTGGGGTTAACAAAGCACAGCCAAAGTACCACACTGTGCTTTGAAAATTGTACATCAAGAACAACATGGGGATAAAATAATACTAATAAAAAATTGGATTAAGACTCACAGAACTTCAACAAAATAGTATAAAATATGACAGCAGAGCAGAAGATTGAGGGAAGTCTGGTTACCTCATTGAAGGAGGCAAGGAAACCATGCAGCTTGCCTCTAGTCTTTTCAGTATAGCAAATTTGATTTGTTTACCTGACTACCCTGATCAGAAAACACCATGCAGTATCCAGTTGGTCCCTAAAGAATACTCTACCCCATTTTCCTGCCACTGTGCTGTGTACTTCCCTCCTACAAGGAGCCTTCGCAGCCTGTGGAGCCTGCTGCAGCTCTCTGGCAGCCCTGCTCTGTGGGAGCATCTCCAAGCCAAGCACAGGCACTCCCAAGAATGGAGCAATCCCTCCCACAGGGAGGACCACACGAGGAACTGAGGAACACATGCACAAGCAGCTGCCTCCTGCCATCCTACCCTCCTCAGACACAACATGCATTGTAACTTTTGCAACAAACCTAAGAGAAACAGCACTGTGCAGCCCCTGCCACGGCTGCTCACTACATTGCCTGCAAAGAATCTCCAAAACCCATGCACATATATGGAGCAGGGGAGTGTGTATCTGATTAAATCCAGAGCATGTGGTAGGGCAGGAACCCTTCCTGCTGCAGGGCAATGCTCTAAGACACAGGCTGTTCAGGGATGCCTCTTCCTTTCTGTCCTGATGAAGTTATCTCACTATGTACAGAAATCCTGACAGGGGCTCAGACAGACTGTCTGCAAGGAGACCTGAAACTGATTCACCTGACCTGCAAATGGGCCCACTCTTAACCTTGATCTTCTGGTTCACACTGGCTTTCTTTCTTTCTCTGTCTTATCTCCCCTGGTCGAATCAACAGTTCAACTGAAGTTGAGTTTCAATAAAGGTTTTTTGGTTCTGCTAAGTTAGCTTGGTCCAAAAACACCAGCTTTTCAAAACGCCCAGCTATCTCCAGGCCAGGTACTTTCACTTCTTTCAAACATGCCATCCTGTTTTCATTGATTTTTCAGAAGTTTTTATTTGGAAATTACTCGGTTCCATATTCTGTGAAGTGCATGTCTAGGAGCTGCATCACTTGCATGCACCCTCTAATCCAAGGATACAAAAGACAAACAAAAAATTCTGCATCCCCACTACACTAGTCAGGACCAAAGAAATTATAAAAGCCATAATTCTTGAAGCTTCCTAAAGCCTTCAGCTACATAGATCCTAGTTGTGCTCTCATGAAACTGCACGTTTAGGAGAAGCTGAGACCCCTTTGCCAGCTCTTCAGTTCCTCTTTGTGCCCACCTCCTCCACCATTCTAGTCTTAACCTTTTGCTCCTTTTTTTCTTGGCTCCTGCACAAGCCTTTCCATTTGTGGTGGAAGCACGACTGCCTTAGGGATGACTGAAATATGGGCTCCCATTGTTGGACTCCGTGATTGTGTCATTTGACCAGTTTACACCTTCCTGCTCCTTGACAGAGTGGTAATGAAATCACTTCAATATATTTAATCTGGGCTGGGCTTTAATCAGCACCAGTGACTAATACAAAACAATGGGAAACTAGAATAGGAAAAGGAAAAAAAAAAGTTCACTCCCTGTGCCACCTCTCTGTCTGTAATTAAAAAAAATCCCTGATCTCAGTGAACAAAGTTCCTGGATTTTTATTGCCTGGGTCCAATTTCTCAGGCTCCTCTTTCTAGAAGTCAGCCTCACAGCAGTGGGCTTTAATAGGAGTGTCATAGTGCTTAAAGCTCCTACTGCTGCCTTAAAACATAGCTGAGACTGGAGTGACTTAACATCCAAGAAGCCTCCACTGCCAGGGACTGCTCAGCAGCTCCAGCAGAGCAGTGATGGGGTTTCACCACCGACAGTGTGGGTGAAATGGGTCAGCACGCAGCAGGATGCAGGCAGGTCTGCAGCAGCACAATATGGGCCAGCTTTGGAGCTCCCCAATAACCCCAGCCTGCCCAATTTGGTGTTGCTAAGAGTGCCCAGCATTGCTGCAAACAAAAGACAGCAGAGAAAGGCACTGAATTTATGGAAAAAAGATGAGTGGAAGGGCTGATGTGGAAGAAAGGTTGAGAAAGCAGTCCTGTCTTCATCAGGGCTGGTGAGAATGGCACATCTGGCTTTACCTCCTGCTTCCTGGCAACGTATCCCTGCCAGGTGGAGGTGGCTGTGAGAGCAGGGAACCACCAGGGTGCTGCAGACATTGCTACAGCCACCTCCCAGCTTAGAGGAGGTGCCTCTGGCTGCAGCTGGGTGCTCTGGCTTCAAAAGCAGAGGTATCACATACCCAAAACCAGGAGACATCTGCCACAGGGCTGTCTCTTCTGATAGAAAAGAGACCACTTGCAAGGGCTAAGAAAAGTAAATTAAAAGGGCTGGGGGTCAAAATAAAAGGCAGGAAACTAAGGGGATTTTGTCTGATAACAATGAGAGGAATGCCAGGCAAAATCTTTTAGGAAAAGAAAAAAATATCAAGTGAAACAGCAGAAAACACAATGAATGCTTAACATTGGCTTTGCATTGTAGCCTAAACACAATATGACTTCACAGAGAGACACAGCACAGGGGCTGGAGGTAAGAAAGTCCAGCAGAAATGGAATTTAAACACCCAACCAAAGTCTGATGTCATCTTTGATACTATTTCAGGACAAGGGTTATAGAAAGATGGTATCCTTCACTAGACCAACTGATACCTGATACCTTGGATAGAAGTCCAGACTTGAGTCCAGAAAAGGGCAATGAAGCTGGTGAAAGGTCTAGAGCACAGGTCTGATGAGAAGTAGCTGAGGGAGCTGGGGGTGTTCAGCCAGGAGAAAAGGAGGCTCATGGGGGCCCTATCACTCTCTTACCACTGCCTGAAAGGAGGTTGTGCGCAGGTTGGGGTCGGCCTCTTCTCCCAGGTAAACAATGACAGGACAAGAGGACACAGCCTTAAGCTGTGCCAGGGGAGGTTTAGGTTGGACATTAGGAGGAATTTCTTCCCAGAAAGGGTGATTAGATATTGGAATGGGCTGCCCAGGGAGGTGGTGGAGTCACATCCCTGGAGGTGCTTAAGGGAAGAATGGATGTGGCACTCAGTGCCATGGTCTAATTGACACGGTGGTGTTTGGTCATAGGTTGGACTCATCGATTGCAGAGGTCTTTTCCTACCTACTTGACTCGGTGATTTTGTGAAAACAGATATCCCTCCACTTCAGTTCAGTCTGAAAGAGTATTTCATTCTCTCCCACATAATAAATGCAGCCTGTGCCATCTCTGGGACAGCAGAATTGGCTTAACTTGTGTTAAGGCTGAAAAAGTACTTAAATTGTCCTTAAAATTTTTCCAAAAGGAAAAAGAACAACTGTTTCAGAGTAAGACTAGTGCTTCAGAACATCTTAAGTTTATTTTAAAAAATTCATTAAAAACTTTAACAATAGTATTGCAGTAATTTTCTTGTATCACCTTCCAGAGCTTTCCTGAACAGCTACATTTCTTACTATGTGTGTGGACTTCACAGTACACTTGAAAAGTGACCTTGTGCCCAAAGTTTTCATAGGATCAATGATATCAGCACATATCATTGACCTTTAAAGTTTCTTTTTGTTCCTACATTCCCCCAAACCCAAAAGTAGTTCAAATTAGTAAAGCCAATGATGAAACTTGCCAATTGTTGCAAAAATCACAGCACTTTCCATCCCTTAAGTGTAATTTTGGGAAGGCTTTTGAAATTGAATTCCATGCATGCAACACAGATTGGACTGCCAGGATCAGTTTCCTGTTTTGTTTCAGCTCCTCTTCTTATAATCAGAAGAAAGTAATTTGCTTTTGTAATACTGGGAATTATTGATATTCTGAAGCAGAGCTTGGGAATCAAAAAAGAAACAAAAACAATTTTAGGGAAGATTTTCCTTTCCATTGCTTAGAGTTGTGTCATTTGGGATGGGAGAGAGTGAAGGAAAGAAATAGGCATGGAACTTGAATAGGATCAGTAACTATACAACAATGTAAACCCATCCTCTCCCTCTCTGGCAAGTCAGCTTCTGTAAAAACCACAGATCTATGTCTTAACTGATACGGATTGGCACACCACTCGAAACACAGTCTGAGCTGGTGCTAACAGGCAGAGTATCTCTTGTGAGTCATTCAGGAAACATTAAGTCCTTGGCCATATCCTAGTTTTAAGCTCCCTGAACAAACCAGGGCAGGGATCAGGCACCATGACAAAGGCAAAAAAGCTAGGAATTGGAGAGAGAAACCAAAGACATGGTGCTAACTTATAAATCCACGTCTCATCACCACTGTACAGCTTGGGTTGCCTTCTCATAAATTACATAAAGACAACATACAAAACACATTGAAAGGGAACCAAATAGAGAGATACAGAAAGGCTTTCACCTAAGGAAAGATTAAATAAACTCAAATTTCTGAAGTAGGAAGAAAAATGACTGATGGGTGAAGTTTATCAAATCATGAGTGAGCAATGTGGTGAATGGAAGATTAGTACGTGCTGGTTTTCACAATGCAGGGATTCAGTATCAAGTGAAAAGAAATCCCCAAACAAACCCAACCCAAAAGGTCATTTCATAACAAAAGGTATAATCAGACTTGGGAACTCATTGCCATGGGATGTTTTGGATGGCAAAAGGATAAATGGATTCAAAAATGATCAGATGAACCGAAGGAAGAAAGGCCTATTTGCTTTTAAGCACAAGTGGGGATGACAGCATCTGGCTCAGGAAGTCCTTAAATCACTAACTGACGAAAGCCAGCAGGGAATCCTCAGGGAAATCAAATTAGAAAAAGAACAAATACACACTCATCAGCATATTATTCATTACTACCCTGTGTCAGAGGCTGCTCCTAGATTCTTTATCAGTTTTCATATTCTGGCACACACAGAAAGGGAACAAAGCTCTGTACCTCTTCTTGTTCTGGGAGATTCCTACAGAAATTCCGTCTTGGCCTGGAGGTTTGCATAATTGATTTTAGCCCTGTTCACTCATGCTGTATCTGGGAATCTGACATATGAGAGATAAGAAACCAGATTAGTAGATAACATAATTAATTTTGATGACTGTAAATTATCTGCTGGTACTCATGTAACACCACTACAGACCAACTACCTGAAGGACACACTGAAATTACGGAGTGTCTTACATTGTGTAATGCTCTTCTGGGTCCAGAGGTCCCTTTACCCAACTCGTTTCTTTTAAAATAGACCAAAAGGTCCAATCCAACTGAAAGGACAGACTTACCTATGGTACAAAGCAAGCAGAAATAGTTGGTTTCAGGTCATTCATGTACCTTTCCTCCTTCCTTTAAAATCCCTCAAAGAATTCTATATTTATTAGAAAGAACCCCAGACCTGAAAAATTACCAGTTAGATTGTCTTTATTGCAAACCACCTTCAGATAGTTTGTCCGGCAGAAGAAACATTTTGGTTAGTGTTTGCCATTCTGCAGAGTGGTTCCTGGCATTATCAGCACAAAGCAAGGAGCCCAAAACTTCCAGTTTTGCACCACTGCTTTTAAAAGGGACTTTTTTAAAGGAATTAATTGTAATAGCTTTACTATAAACACACCCTTTGATGAAGGTACTTGAAAGTAGTGCCCTTTACAACAAGTATACTTTGACTACAGTCTGATTATCATAGGAGTGGTTTGGGTTGCAAGAGATCTTAAAGACCAGACACTTCCAACCTCCCTGCCACAGGCAGGGACACCTTCCACTAGACCAGGCTGCTCAAAGCCCCATCCAGCTTTGAACACTCTCAGGGAGGGGGCACCCACCACTTCTCTGGCCAATTACACTATCTAGGTATCTCTAAAAAAAGACAGACGAGTTCAGAGATATCTGTAGCACAACACATCCCTCTCCACCCATTTAACAGAGCTGTTATAGAGTCTCTGAATGGACTAGAGGAACCTACACCTGAAATTTTTAGCATGTTCCCCACATCCTCCACCCCCAGGATTTTTTCTGTGAATGCCCACTGAATAACCTGGAGGAAGACACACGTATTGTGGTTTCCCATCTCTGCAGCAAAGTGAAATTCCCTCTGGTTAACCACCTGCTAGCTGTATATAACATGGCATTTGCTTCACAGTGAACCTTAACCAAACGGCACACAGACGCCACAGCTGTGTTGGGTTCACAGAACTCCACCGCTGGAGACTTTTACTGTTGAAAATCCAGGGATTTTGCATCTATTTGCTTGAGAAAAGGAGCTGCTTCCTGCAGTTCTCTAAACATGCCCTCACTTCACCCCAGCAGTTTTACCCGGGTACTTCTGACCGTGACACGCAGGCGCGCAGAACGTTCACTTCCTTCTCGGGCTCGCTGAAATTCCCTGATTTCATCATGCACAACCCACTGTGACAGCCAGGACACGGCACAGGAAGCTGAGAAGCTCCCTTGTTAACGACAGCCTGAGGACAGCCAGCTGCCTGGGAAATCACAACAAACACTAATTTATTCAAACAAGATTCGCAAGCAGCCCCGCACGTGCGTGTGCACAGAACACACGTATTTATTACGAAACCTTGGGGGACAGATGCAAGAAGTGTTTATTGCCACAGCTACAAACTTCTCCTGAACATTGCGTTGTTAAACATTCAATGTCACAAAAACTTGCTGATATGGGGAGCTCTCACCCCATCCAGCTTAACTTTTATTTGACCATTGGTTTTCAAACCATCCCAGGAATGAAAGTGCAGCACTAGAATCACATTAGTCACTTCAATACCATAATGCCTCCCTGTACTTAAATTGACATACATTATGTCTGTAACAAATAGGTTAAAAAAGTCCTTCTAGAGATTAGAAGAATTGCCTCAGGTGATGTATTTCAGTACAGACCCGAGGAAACTACCAAAACCATCAGGAACTGAAATACTGAAATTAGGGCTGAGGAAACCGAAGGGTTGGGGTGTTTTGTTTTTTTTTTTTAGTTGGTTGGTTGTTTTTCTGTTGTTTGGGGGGGGTGGGTGTTGTCCCATTTAAACAACTTTAAACACATCTGCACAGCTAATCGGAAGAGCAGAAGGGAGTCTTGAGGTGTTCACCTTTAAAAAGCAAACTACCAGACATAGGAACCTCATGCAGAAATACCATCTGCTTGCGTTATTACCCTGCTATCTACTGCTGAGCAGCTCTGCTCATGCCTGCTCAGAGAAATCAGGAACAAAATCTCAGCAGAATTACTGGGAACACAGAGGGCCATATACAGCTCTTCATTCCTGGAAGATAAAGTGCACCTCTGGAAATATTCCAAAGATTATCTCTAAACACACCAAGGCTACATAACATTGCAGGGGCAGTTTCATTCATTCAGAAAGCTAATCAAGTCTCCTCCTCTCACCAGCCTCCTCTGATTAGACAGGAACAGGAGAGAATTTCCCACATTTCCTGCAAAGGAACATGGAACGTCATTCAAATCTGCTCCTAAGGTAGGAGTGCTGGTGTCCAAAATAAAATCCCTGCATGTTAAAGGTTGTTACAAAACTATCAATATTCACGTAACCCTGAAGGCCTGGCGTCACTCCGTATAACCAAGGGAACTCACAAGCTATGTGGAAATTCCATCCTTAAGTCATTGACTGTGACATCCTCTGGCAGTTTTCATCACTGGTACCTCACGTCAGAAAAATAAAAAATCTTTGATCTCACAGAGCAGCCTCTTTTATGGCTTGTTACTTGAACTCTTACATGTACAGGTTTTTTTCTGGTTCAGTGTGCAGCCAGAGGGCAAAGAGGTTTTCTTTTCCTTTTAAGCAGTTTTTAAAATTCTTCTGGGGTTTCCCCCCAGTCTCCCCATCCAGAAACTGAATTCTGTACCTGCAGTCAGACCTGCCATGTGCCAGACATTGTCTTGCAGTCATGTGGCCAGTCTGCCCCACCACACGGCCATGTGGGTTGTGTCACCTCTCCTGAACAGATTTCTGGTGCTGCTTGTCCACTCTCTGTGACTAGGGACTGCTTGTTGAAAAATGCAGGACCACATACAGCAGAAATACAAACCATGAACAGAGCTCAGGTCATCCCTCTAAGATCATATTCAGCCCCAGAGACAGAGGTGTGAAGGCTTTAGAGATGTAGGGCAGCGCTGAAAGCATAAACAAATGACAGACCATGACTGCTACATTCACTACATCAAATCACACTTCTCCCACACAAATCTCTCCTTTCTCTTGCCTCGGGATTCTCATACTTTCACACAGTTTCCTTTTTCACTCTGGCATGAGCCACTAGCCCAAGACAGAAATGTACATGGTAACAACCATCAGCTCTGCAAAAAGTCAAGGGGAAGGATGCGGGAGAAAAAAATAGGAAAGAATGTGTTTTCTCTCCTTACATGCATCACAGCCCTTAAACTTCTTTGCTCCATGACTGCTAAATCCAATTGTTTTGGTCCTTTTCCTTACCAGCAGAAGAGAGATTGAGACTTTGGAGCTTGTGGAAGATACTGATAGCTCTGGTGGAGACCCCAGAGCAAACATGACACAGAGGTGAGCTCCCACCTGCTGCCACAGTGACACAAGAGAGAGGGGAGGTTGCAGTCACTGTGTGTGAAGAACACTGATCTCCAAAAGTGCTCCAGCCCTGAAACAGTGAGGGATGAAAGGCATCCTGCAGGTCAGCAAGGTCTGCCCATGGGGTCACAACTCATCACTGCTCATTACTGCCCTAGGAAGGCAAACCAAACCACCTCTCCACCTGAGATTCTGCCTGTGACAAGCACCAGCAGCAAAGGCAGCCCTGCAACACCCACACAGCTTCTTCTCCATATCTCCTGGAATGAGAGGAAAAAAAAGTTATCCTTTCAAGAAGGTATAGAGAAACAACACTGGAGAAGAAATAAACCCCTTCATGGAAATGTAGTTTATTCAGCATACCAGGAAAAAAATGCAGCATCATAGTAATCAGGCCTTAGGAGATTACAGAATAGGTATTATTTATTATAGGAAATAAATACTAATGAAAAAAGGGTAGAAAAAGTAATTTCTTATGTGGTCAACACAAGAAAGAGAATTTGGCCTTTCACTAACTCTCTACAGATCTTGAGAATAAAGGAGAGAGTGTCATCAGTTCAGAAAATGAACTGTGAAAGTTGGACAAATCAGAGGAAAGTTGGAAAACTCAGATAAATTTGAAAATTCTGAGAAAACCAAATTAATCAAACGTGACAGCACAGGAAGAGAAACTTTCAATGGATAAGGTGGAGTGTCACGTAAAGCCAGTTTGTTAAAATCTCATTGTTTTACCAGAAAAAGTTATCTTGCTGTTCCATGAGGATGTTGTAATTTCTGTGCAAATATTCCTGAATGCAAGAGAAGGGGGAAAAAAAAAAAGATGCTTGTTAACTTCTGGACAAGTCAGAGTAGACATTTTTTACATAATTCCTAGTTCCAGGTCTAACTTGGTGCTAACTTACTATAGTACCTCTTTTGGGTTTTGTTCAAATGATTCCTTATATCATGAAAGGGAGCTAATGAGGCTATCATCCTTTAGTAGCCTAAAGGGTAAATACAAACCCAACTTGTGTTTTCTGTGGAACAGGGAAAAGATAAAATTTTGCTTCTCCTAGTCCTCTGGAGAGTTACCATTAACATCAGTATACATGTCTTTTTGTTAAAAAGTAGTATTTAAAATGAAATAGTTTGATCAAATATGAAAGTCACCATTACTGAGAAGGATATTTTCCGTGACATTTTGTTTGTGCTCAGTACATTACTAGCCAATATAACAGCATTACCTAAAATCAGAAGCAGCATGTTAAAAGAATACCTGACAGGTAGCATTACCTTTCAGCAGAAAAAAACCCCATCCAACCATAAAGGCTTGTGGAGGACAAAGATGAATAGAGAACATAACTACAGATACCTGGCACACTCCCAAAGCAGGGCATCACTAGTGTAAGTGGAAGGAATCCCCAGTTCTGCACTGATGTTAGATGAACTGACATCCTAATAAAAATAAAAAGCCACCAGGCATGGGAAAGAAAAAGATGGCAGTAGACAACAGATGGGAACTTCAAAAAAGTTCCAGATGACAGCTGAATTTTTCTCCACTCTAATCACACCTCAGCATGAACGACCTGTGACCTCTTCAGCACACACACAACCTGAACAAGAATTCCTGCCCTTTTGGAGTTCACTCTGATGAAGGCAGAAGTAATACCTCTTCTCTCCTCACCCCAGAAAAAACACCTACCTCAACACTCTAAGAGGAATTGATATGAGCCTAAAGAGCACTGGCCCTTTTCAAGGCAGAGACAGTGGAACATCTTGGGATTTCCTACCCAGTGTGTGCATTCCCACTGCAAAGCACTGAAATTCTTAGGGCAGCGAAACTGTGCCACCTATGTGATCTTTGAGATGGTTTTGGGGAGGGGGGTGTGTGATAATTCTGCTGCTGTGGTTTGGTTAAAGATGGTTTCCTGTGAGGCTGAGCCTTCAGCATACAAGTTTCAAAAGACAGGAGAAGAAAAAGAAAACCAAAAAAACCCAAAAAACTGACGAGCAAGCAAGACGCAAACTTGGACTCTCCAGGAAACCACAAAATAACCCCTCTGAAGACTGCATGAAGTGCTATTTCTGTGCCTTTACCATATTTTAAGGAGACAAGAATGTAGGAGGAACAGCTAGAGAGGAGAGCTGAGCATGAAACCAGAGCTGAACACATGCTGAGTGAACGTAGGCACAAAGGAAACAGTGATCGGGGAATGCCAAACTCTACTGAAGCCAATGGGAACTTCAGCAGCAGCTTCATGGAGCTGGGGCCACACACAAGGATGAAAATTCTTCTAGACAGGAACAAAGACAGACACTGCCTGTCAGCATCAGAGCCATGCATGGGAATGCCCCTGTTGAGATGAGCAAGCTACGCATGAACGGTGTGCTGGAATTACCAAGGTGGTTTGAGCAACTGCAGGGTTAGGCCACCACAACCAGACTGTGGTTGAGGGATGCTGTTATTTTAAGCAGGTCCTCTTCACAGCAGGAAAGACAAATGAGGTGTGGAAATTGTTAGTGGGATACCATTTGTGCATTAGCCATGTGAGCCGTCACCACAAGGGTTTGGAAATCAAATGGTCAAGAGCAGAGATTGGCCTCAACCCTGCCTGTCGCAGAGATGTTCTGTATCTGCTCCAGCTGAAAAGCTGTCACTGAGAGACACATACCTTGAAAATGTAACATGAGAATATGGCTCATCTGCTTCATTCGGTTTTACCACTTAAAACTGGGCTACATTTCAAAAAGAGGTCAGCTAGAAGAGGGAAAACATTTATATCAGACTAATGGCTCTTAAATGACAATGAAATGACCTTTGCCTCTGCCATGCCTCATAGTTCAAATTCATTTTCTAGCAGTGAAAAAACACAACACTGCATTCATTAGGCTGAACTCCAGCTTTAAATGATACCTGTGCTTCTGGAAACTACAAGTACGTAACAATCTTCAAATTATGCTTGTTCTACTAAGCATTGGAACAGAATCCAACCTCACAAATTGAGAGGTATCAGTTGGTTTAAAGGCAAAACAGTGCCTTGCCAGAATTTATGAGAAAGCTTTCCCCAATAATTTTCAAAATATTAAACAAGAAAAGCTCACCTAAATAATGAAGTCAAAATATTAAGTTGGAAAGTCCTCTGTAGCACATGACAGATGTATGTTGTAAAAAATGAAGCATAGTGCATTTTTCAGCATTAACACATTTCTTAAACACCTGTTTTGAGCGTTATAGTCTTTCAGCTAAGTGGCTGCAGTTCCAAATAGATTCACGTTTTGTATTTGAATCGCATGAAGTTTTGTTTTAAAATTATAGTCACAACTGTGTCTATGGTAGCAAGGTGACCTCTGCTTTTAAAAAAATCTTTTGTTCCAAGTGAAACAATGAAGCTATAGGGGAGAGAGAAGGAAAAGTACCTTTTCTTCTCATAACAGGAAAACCCTCCTTAGGAATAATAATTAGCCCACATTAACACAGACATTGGTAAGTTGATACATGAACTCTGTGTTTCACCATTGCTAGAAAGTTATTTAGTCTGTTCTCAAATGGGTCAGTGATCTGAACACAAAGAGGAATCCATTGATAGGGATGCTCCATGCTCTGACACTGACTGACTACTGCTTTCAGCAAGTCATTTAACTCTATTTACCTTCCTGTTACCCTTGCAAATGTCATGCACGCCCTCAGCACCAATGAGTACATGAAAAGCGCAATCTAGGAACAAAATAATCTTATTGGACCACTTCTTTTCTGATACTTGTTAACTAGCATGAACTACACTGAAAGGTTAAATAGGCTTCCAAGAACAAGGACACTCCAAGTTGAAAAATGACTCTTCAGCAAAGCATCAGTTCAGCTCTTGCTATGGCTACATTTTTATAACCATATCCAAACCATGAGATTCTTGCTTCAGTGGAGGTATAACTGGACTTAGCTGGGGGCAAGACTGCTGCAGTGATGGAGACACTGGTACACCAGACATTCTCCACATGGAGGCATGCCGCAGAGAAATAAGAAACCCTAGGAACAATCCTTCCTCCTGTGCTGGTACACCCTATCTTTCATCTCCTGAAATACAGGTGCTCTGTGTTTGCCCCAACTGTGGAAGAGCTGAACCAGGCTGAAGCTCAGATACATTGTTCCTGCAGCAGAGAAGCCATCTGTGTTTGGGCTGCCTCTTTATTCCTTTGGCCTCCCACTGTGGCTCAGGTGTATTTCCCATGGCACTGATATGTTCTCTGGCAGCTGTACTTCCTTGGCCCCTGAGGAGGGGTCATAGGAGACAGGACAAAGCAGCAGCACACTGAGGAGCAAGGCTCTACCTCCGTGCTCCTCTGCAGAGACTGATGTGCCAGGTGGGATCAGAGATACACAACAAATGCACCCCAAGTGCCAGGCAGGAGTGGAGGTACAAGCTGTGAGATACACAGCTGATGCTCCAAAGGATCAGAGAATGCAGTGTAGCTCAGAGGGTGAAGCTGGCCTGGCAGTGGAGGGGATAAAGCTTAACCAAGCAGTGGATGTGAAAGAGTAAGTGTGCACAAGAACGAATGGAGCCAAAGCTTGCTTTGATAGACCTTGGTATCTAAAGTTACTTTGGACCAAATACCCTGTTACTACAGTATTGTCACCATTAATGTACACTGTGACTTCTTAAATCATGTTTTAAGCAGTCAGAAGTTTAATAAAATAGATGAAAAACATTACTCAGAGATGAGGAAAGGAAACAATGGTTTGCATGTAAAGCCTCAGTGCCCGTACAGAATACGGGACAAACAGATAGGGACAGCGTATTCTTTACACCACAGACCAGAAAATTATCCCAAAACATTACTCTGGTAATATTTAACAACAGAAACAAGAAAAAAACCCCATAATTATCATTTTATCAAAACATACATGCCCTTAGATAAATGGTAAGCTGAGGAAATTACAGTAAGATATTCTTGTCCTGTCAAAGTACGTGTAAAGCTCTACTCCTTCTTGAAAAGGATTCCACTAATAACAGGCTGTTTCCATCTTCATGTCTGCCTAGTGACAGGCTGCATGCAATAACATGACACAGCAAGGCACTCCATCCCAAGCTTTTACAGCTGCCACCAGACTCTGATCCATTCTATTGCAATGTTTTCACCACAATCAAGCTTGCTGGACACAGGCAGGTGGAGTAAGAGAGAGAATAAAGCAGAGGAATCTGCTCACAACAGCTGTATAGCCCAGGGACACAGCACAGTTCTAAGAGTCTCTCAAACTATGCACAATAAAATCCCCTCAGAGAAGTTACTAAGACATCTCAACCAATGAGCACATGGTAACTTCCACAGTTATGGAGAAGTTGTCAGGGGAAGTGCGCACTGAACTCCTAACAATTGTTCTAGGATAGTTCCTCTTCAGAAAGTCAGTTTTGGAGCTATCACAGCCTGGGTGGAATTCACCTGAAGAACCCTGGACATGAAAAAAAATTACTTCTAATCATCAATAGCTGCACACATCTGAGTAGAGATGAGGATGTGGGAGAAGGGAACTGCAATCTTCCAGCTTCTGAGAAGAGGAGGAGGAAGTACAGGGCCAATGCCAGCTGATTCTGCTCCCTTACATTGGAGAGAGGAAGAAAGAGCTTCCTTCCATTCTTCCTCATTGGGGACTAAATCTCAAATCCACTGTAGGACATTCATAGTCCACTGTATGGAAAAATGCTGAAGAAAAGCAAACTTTCCTTGAAGAAAAACTGAACAGAAGTTATCAGAGAGACAGAACACGTGTTTGTGCAAGTGCATTAAGTAGGCGAAAGAACACATTAAAGTAAATCATCTGGAATTTAGAATTTGAAAACAATCATAAAGAGTGACCAATTTCTAAAAGGTAGACCAGCATCATTCTAGAGGTACACAAATCTACATCACAGAAGTTGAGTACAAAAGAGCTGGATTAGAAATGCCTGTATCTCCCACTGTGCACTCACTCACTTGTCCCACAACGGGGTTCTGAAAGGTTTTTTGCTCAGGATTCACAGTACCCAGGAATCACATTCCTGACATTTCCTACACAAGTGGAGGAGCTCCTCTGCTTCACAAGAAAGATTAACATCGTGACACCAGAAACTGTTCCACAGAACAGGAAGATTAAGGAACAAATAGTAGCCAGTGTCCCTACTCTCTTATCTAGACTCTCCCTCTCCCACCCTCCAGGTGTGGGCTATCTCTGAAGGGCCTGTACACGAAAAATGCTGAAAAACAGAAGAAACTGGAAGTCCATGTGCAGGCACAAAGCTGTGATATTTGGAGTTGAGCTACGGTGGGATAGTTTATGTGATTGCATTGTTGGGATGGATGGATGGGTGGATGGATGGATGGATGGATGGATGGCTGGCTCTCCAAGGAGGTAAAAACAGAAATGTGAGACCTTGGGGTCATATTCTTTGCAAAGAAGCGACCTTAATGTACAGAGCTCTGCAAAGCACGAGGTGACAGTCTGATCAAAAGCTTAAGGGTCGGGATGAGAGAAGAGACCAACAAGCATAACACCACAATTAGAGTCTGCTACGGGCCACCAAAACCAGGAGAAAGTTCATAAAATCAGCTGCCATCAGCTGGGAGGAGAAGCCTTTTAACTGCAGGCCCTGTTTCTCTCAGAGACAGAACATCAAGGTGTGCCAGAGTGGCTCGGGCTGGGCATCAGGAAGAATTTCTTCACTTGAAGGGTGGTTAAGCATTGGAACAGGCTGCCAAGGGAGGTGGTGGCATCACCATTTATGAAAATGTTGAAGAAATGACTGGATGTGGCACTTAGTGCTATGGCTTAGTTGATGGTGGTGTCCAGTTAGAGGTTGGACATTGTGATCTTGGAGGTCTTTTCCTACCTTAATGATTCTGTGATTGTCTCTGAGTAGTTTCAACATGCCAGTATCTGCCTGGGAGGGCAACAAAGAAGGGTGCAAGTAATCCCAGAGAGCTATCCTGAAGGGCACCTTCTTCATAAAAGTTATAGACAAGTCAATCAAGAGAGGCAGTGCTCAGTCTGCTACTCATTAACGAAGATAAACTAGTTGAAGCTGTGAAAGTTGATTGCAGTCTTAACTGCAGCAATCCTGAGGGTGATTTAAAGATCCTGAAAGAAGCAAGGTAGGTGGATAGCAGAACAGAGATCTGTCACTTTGGAACAGCAGATCTATGCTTGTGCGGGGAACTGCCAGGCAGGATCCCATTGGAGCTGAGGCAAAGGGACCTAGGAGGCCACTGATCTCCAAGAACAGCCATTTAAAGCAGAACAGAGCGTTCTGATGTGCAGGAAGTCAAGCAAACGTGGCAGGCAGCCAGCTCCGCCCAAGGGGGAATTCCTGACTGAGCTCAAACACTAATAGGAAATGTACAGGAGGTGGAAGTGGGGACAGGCTACTTGGAGTATAGAGACAATGCCTGAGCACATAGGCAGGAAAATAAAAGCTTATCTGGAGTTGAAACATGGAAGGTGTGCAGAATGCAACAAGAAGTATTGCAGCAGCAAGGAAAACATTGATCCAAGGGAAAAGAACACAAAAAACCCTACCAAGGTATAAAACACCTGCTTGGCTGCTCTCAGATCTCCCTGAAGGTAGGGGCAGAGTCCATGCAAGCGCAGCAAGACCTGAAGTAGAGAAAAAGTGCATTAGGGGCCACTTCAGCAAAAGGTAGCAGGAGGCTGGACAAGATGACCTGCAGACATCCCTTCTAACCTGAAATTTGTCATGATTAAAATTCCCAGGGATCACCATTAACTCTTGTGCTATCCAAAGAAGAAAACAGATAGAAGTGTCATTTCAGTCTATCATCTTAACCACTACTATGCCAAAGGTAAAAAGCTGTTGTATTTCAAGACAGAAGACATAACAATGCATACCCAAAATAGTGATTTTAATTCAGTAACAGTTCTTATCCATACACACTACTCTGTCAGAAGCTGACATCTCTAGAGTCATGTTTCCAGACAGCAATATCTTGGGTGAGAACTAGGTGGGGCCAAACATAGTGCTGCCCTCTAAACCATATCAGAAAAGCTGATAAAATCACTGCCTTCCCCATTACTGGGGGGTTGTCGTCAGAGATTTAGTGCCTGAAATTTAATCCTATTATACTCTGATATTAAAAGGTCCCCAAGTGCTTGGAGCATGTCAAAGCAACCATTAGAGCAAAACAGAAGGGGAAAAGCCCCTACAGGTGCACCTTCCAGTGGAGCACAGTAATAGCCAATTTGAAGGACAAATACAGACAGGTATATTAGCTTTGTGAAGAGAACAAACCAGACAAATATTATGAAAATAAGTAAAACATCAGAATATTATCAGGTCTCTGTAAAGGTCCCTTCACTGAACTATCAGCCAGACAAGTTCTTTTACACGTTCTAAATTCACTGTTACCTTGAAAACACAGAAAGCCAGCGTTTTAATTATGATTTTTAAATAAAGCAAGGTCAAGCACTAAGGCAAGACTGCTGCAACAATCAAATACCGACTACACAATTAGTCCTAGAGTTACAGCAGGAGGGAACTAGCAGTAATAGTCTGTGCCTTTGGACAATAATGCTTTTGAAGCCCAAGCCTTTTTCAGACCCTTCTTAGAAGCATTCTCATGCACATGCACTCATAGATGTTCACTTTAATGAACTGAAAGTGTCAACTTCCCATTGGTGCGTCAGATGGACTTTTTCTCAAACAGTGGAAACAATTGTCTAGGCAGCCCTTGCGTGGGGCTGCAGACACTACTGAGCTGCTAAAGTACCTTTTATAATAAATTTGAAACTGTGAGGAGAGACCATTCATTCTTCACCTCTGAATCAGGAAGTCCACTCATTCAAGCAGTCACTAGCTCCTGTAGCAAAACACATAATATTCACACCATCTCCACCGCTCCTCCTCCGGACATTAACTCACAAAAAGCCACACAGAGGCTTCCACAAGCCCACCTGGAAAACCGGCAGGGGCTTTCTGCAGATGTAGTTTATGGTACTCTAAGGTCAACAGCTAATTTCAGCTAGGGAAAGCCCATTGCCATTTATTTATTATTTCCTTAATGTAACTTACAAAGAGTGAGTAGGTTATAAAGGGAAAGACCTGACACAACTATGATGCAGCCAAAATGAAACAAGGCTCCCCATCAACAAACCAGCCCAAGACAGCATTAACAAACATATCATATGCCAGGTTAATACAGTATTCCACCACAAACAAACACTATGGTTGTAATGCCTACACCATTACTGTCACATAGTGGAAAAATATGCCACAGGAACATGATCTCTAGGCTGATGTAAGCCAGGTGCTTCACAACAGCAATACTGTTTTGTTTCACTTTGAAACTCTTGAAATGCATGGGTTAATTCCCACTCCTTCCCCAGAACTTGCTTAGAAGCCAAAAATAAGCTTTCTGTCTCCATTGATAAAAACAGAGACATGAAAGATGAGTCTAAAGGCTAGAAAGTAAATGAACAATAATAACAAATAGAATGCCATTTTACTACAACCGATAAATCAATGACCAGATTGCCCAGAGACGTTTCACTCTTTGAAAAGATTTTCAAGGCCAAACCAGATAAAGACCAGAGTAGCCTGATCCCATCTCAAAGCTGAAACTGCTTGGAGCAGGAGGTTGGACTGGAGAATTTCCCAAGTACCTTCAGCCCTGAATTATTGTTTTGTCTTCCTGCTACACAGCTTTCCTGGGTTCAGCCTCTGAATAGAGACCGAATCTCTTCAAGACTGGCAACACAGACAGGCTCACATACAGTCTTCGGAACTAAAACTCCCCTTGCAGGCTTTCCAGCCTTTAAGTATTCAAGTGAGAAAGTCATTAACCCTCCAGCCCAGTAAAACTGAACCATCAACTCTACGATCACCTATTGCCAGATGGTGCAGCAGCTTTGAGAGCACGCCAACAAGCTGGGCCCTTGAAACAGCATTGCAAAGGTGCTAGGATGGCCAGGCTGTCACACATGTGCCAGACTTCACTACCTTGCCAGATTTCAGGGCTCACTGGAAACCGCAATGCCCATGAAGTTTGCAGCCCACACTTCACATCTGTTGTTGGGCTCATGTATCAGCACAGCAAGCAGGATGGTAGCGGTTGGCATCTTGCAACCGGCGTGGCCTCAGCCTGTCTCCTGGAAGTGTCAAACTAGACTGAGTCATATAGAATCAAAATTTGAAAGGGAAGCCTAAAACCTCTGCAAAATGCCTGTTTCCTGATTACCGGTGGCCAGCCCTCCACTGGGTGCAGACCTTCCCCGACTGCCACCTCGTGTCTTCTGAAAGCACTGCCAGCAGGAGCAGGATGCTGCACCACGACTTCTCTCCAGAGCTGTGCATCTTTACTGTGCTATACATTCATTTTCTTAACTAACACAGAGAGCAGTACAATAAAATTTAAGCCAGACTTGTAAAACAGATCTGTCATCTGTTTTTATCAGCTCCTGGCTAGCAGCACCCCAGGCTAATTGCCTTAATACTCTATTTGAGGATCCATTGGTTGTCACATTTATTTTGACAAGAATCATATCAAACTACATTTGCACCTTGATTGGTACATGAAAACTCACCACCTTTTTTTTTTTTTTCCTCCTCCCTGGAGAGTACAGCTAAGTTCTGCTCAAACACCTCATCTGTCCTTTAAGGTATGTCCACTAAAACACCACACATGGCATACCAGAGACAAAGAACTGGAAATTATTTAAAATTTGGATAATATTTAAGATATTCCTGATGCTGATCCCTAAACATCTAGTGTTGGCAATGGAAAACAGCAGAGGAAGACTGAAGTGAACATAAATCAGGAAGCCCACTTGGCCACAAAGCACAAGCTTCTGTAGTGGCCACACCACTCTCACTTACAGGCAGAGCATTTCCTTGCCTGGGTGGCTTTTCCAACAAGGGACTGCCAGGATGCCACCATAAAAGGGAGCAGGGGTGTTTCAGTGACTCATCCTAGAGGAAAAGCAGGCTGTAATTTCCACACTCAACAAGAATCACACAAATTATTTTTGTTTCCAAGCAGTGAAATTCAGATACAATATGTTTTGAAAACTGGGTACACGATGTAACCAGGCTTCTGCCTTGGTTACATAGAAAAAAGCAAACTACATTGCACCTAGGTGAACATGACCCTGAAAAGGCACTTTAACCTTTCAGGTTAAACTTTGGGTCTCATCACCACTAAAAATAGTTACAACCCCAGCAAAGTCCACTTTTAGCTGAAACACAGCAAGTGATATGATTGATAATCTTCTGCACAGATAATGGCAATTCTTCAGTGATCCAAAAGTACCACACACTCCTTACAAAGATCTAGCATCCAATATCCTTTCTTGTTGGTTATAAGGAAGACTCTTTTTCTCACCTGAAGACCAAGACATGAGAAAACTGGTAATATTTTTTTCCAGTGTCAAATTTCATAGTGAATTCTCATTAAACAGCTGTAAGAGGCAACTTTTCATTCTATCAGTTCTCCTACAAGACCAAGATGCTTAAGCATATTCGGCCAAGCTCTTCACATATACCTGTTATCCTTCCTCTGTGTTTGCACAGCAGATCATTTCAGCTCCCTCTACACTTCTCAGCAGGAAGTGGCATGTACTAGCTGAATTAGCTGAACCCATTCTGAGCTGATCATTGGAAATTAGCTCACTCCCATGCAAATAAGTACATCTGCTACGAGACAAGGATCCTCACTCAATGCAAAACTTGCTGTTGCTGATGAAAGCTCTCAGTTTCTTTCTATTAGCAAAAGTAAAGTGAACCAAGTAAGTCATGTGCTTTCCTGGAAATTCATTGCTAGTGGGTAGAAGCCATTGCAATTCTACAGTCTACAATCACTGCTGCAGATCATTTATACCACAGCTGAACTACCTGAGGTCTTTCACATTTAGAGTTTAAGCATAAAACGTGTAAGCTAGTGATTCACTTCCTCATACATTGGATGGTGATGCTGCACCAGTCCATGCAATACTAATCTCAAAATGCAACCTACACCATTATTTAGCGTTGAATGTTCCCATCACTGCACTTATTAAATTTCTGTTTTCTGTTAAGCTTCTACATGACACCTTTCAGATGAAAATTCCCACATCGGCCTTTTCCATGCTCTAAAGACCTTACACCTTTCAGGGGTATAAAAGAAGTATTTAGTAACAACTGTTATTATTTCAGAAGTACAGAAGTGATTTCCAGTTTTAGGGTCACTTCACAGTTCCTATTCCCAGCAAGAAATGTAGTTATGTATGATGGAAAACAGCAACCAGATTAATCTGATATCCTGATATGGTAAAACAAAAGACTGACTGACTTAAGCCAGGAGCAAGAGGTGAGACCAATCCATAGAAAACTGAGCACTAAAGGTTTGGATTGCAATCTGGCTTCAGCTGTGAGGTACGTGCTTCTTGATTTATGAGAATCTACCAAAAGACTAATACAGACCAGGAAAAGCACAGATACTATCCATCCCAGTGACTGTCTCCTCCAGCACGGGACATGCTGCTATTGTGGCAGGAATGAATGAGGTAAGAGAGAAACACCAGACCCCTCCTCCTTCTCTCACCAAATGCTGTTTAGAGAACAATGAGGAGTTTTACTTGGTTCTGACCCCACCGAGGTTACTGACAACACGATCTGACTTCAGCACAGGGCACTCTGCCACTTTTCAGTGATGCTCACACATGGAAAGAAACGCTACAGCATTATGCTGGCACTTGAAGCATGCATGAAATAACACTTTAACTGAAAAAATGAAGCCCCACAGGAATAACTCTGAAGTTCTGCTGTCAGAAAGCTTGAGGAGAACATTACTGCTTACACAACCCAATCGCTCCTCAGGTATTTCCAGGGAACCTCAGCCACAAGGTGTGTAGGAGCAAGAAGGATCAATGCGATGATCTAGGAGGTGGTGAGAGTAAATTGATGACAAAGAGAACATGTAGTGCAAAAATCACCACAAAGCAAGAGTATAATGCTCCACAGTGCTTCTCCTCTCTTCTACCCAGTGACAGTTCTTGTCTAAATCCTCATGACATAAGACAGGCTTGTAATTCAGCCAGAGACTTAGGTCTCTGAATATCAGTGTTCCGTTTCCAACTCTTTTCAGAGGTGCACTGAGCAGAGGCAGCTCTGAGGCAAAGTTGTTTCACCTCTGTGCTGATGCTTCTGTAAAATGGAGTCAAGCTGTAGTTGCACCATATCTTTCCTGCCTCACCTATTCCAGTTGTACATCAATGTGGGACAGCAGTGTCAGCCTGGAGACATCTTTACCACAGTTCAGATCCTCATCAATAATCCTCCTAGGCAAGACCAATTCTCAGTGCAGTGATGAGCTACTGGATTGCAAGGAGCACAATAAACCCGAAATACTGTCAGCTGGTTAGGGAAAAAATCATTTCAGAAAGTGATTAAATTAGAGTCCCTCACCAAAGGAAAGTAACACATTTCCAAAGAGTCAAAGACACAAAACATTGTATAAAAATTTACAACAATCTTTTCTATGTGCTTTACAAATTAAATTAAAATGCAAAAAGGAATTGCTAAAAACCTTATGATGAAGAAAAGGAAATCTTTTTTTTAAAACTACTTCAAAATAGCAATTTTTTTCCTTCTGCATTTACCCTCAGCTACCTAATTTCAGTTATCATACAAGGTACAGCATCTGAAGTTAAGCAGAGTACAGTACTTGCTCAGCATAGCCATGAAATGGCACATCTTATGAAGTCTAGGCCTACAAAACACTACCACAACACAAAAAAAAAAAAATATTAAAGAGGAAGTAGGTCATCTCTATGCAATGTTTAAGCCTTACATAGTTAAAACAGTGTTACCTTAAAGATCAAAACTATTTTAGATCGTTTCACATTAAAACAGGGCATCAATATTTACACATGTAACTGAAGTAACATGCTTGTTTTTCATACATATGCTACATTATCTCCTGCAATCTATCACACAAAATGCATTCCAGGCCATACCCCAAAAGAACTAGGTTTTGTGGTGGTGTTTTTTTTTCCCCCTCACAGTCATTTCAAAACACTATCACTTCCACAATTTCTCAACCAGCTGCACTGTTTCCTTATTGGGTGACTTTTGTTTGGGTGATTCCGTATTACAGCAACATTAAAGATTGCTTAAGTTGCCAACAGCCAAACATTATGAAGCGTCAATTGACATTAAAACCAAATCCAAAGTAGAGATGATAATCTCTTGATCTAAATACATACGGGGTGCTGGTTTGTTGGGTTTTTTTTTTCAGAAACTGTGCAATAAACAAAGTCAGCCAGCCAGCCTGTAGACTGCAAGCTGCAACTGTATTTGGGTTCCAGCTGGTTTAAATAAATGCTTCACCCACATCATCAGACCATGTCATGCTCATATATTGCTGGTGTGAGATAAGGGAACTGGCAGCAGGTCATGCCAGACCTCCTCTCTCCCTACACCACATCATTTAAAGGATTCGAACCCAAGGACAAACATACCTTTGTATGGAAAATGACTTCAACACTTTAAGACTTCTCTTCCATGTTTACTCTATCTGTATGCATCATACACATTAGCATGTCCTAGTCCAAGGCACTGTCAGAATTTATTGCCAGTGCCTAATCCTTTCAAGCCCGACTCCTACGCGTAAGATGTTCCAAGGCATGCAGCAATGACACTCCTGTTGCACAAGTGTAGGTTAGTGTCCAAAAGGCATCTGCATGAGGAAAGAGAAAAAAAAAAAAATCAGGCTATACTGGTTAACAAGGACAAAAACAAGACACAAAGTGCAGACCACACAAGAACACGCCAACTCTCTGCAATAACTCAGCTGTGATCAGTCTGGATTGAACAATTGTTATGATGGGCTAAAAATGGATTACAGAAGAGTGGTTACATGATCACAATTGGTGGTCTCTGAGTGAACAGAAATGAAGAAATATCTTGGAAGAGATTAATAGTCCTGATGTGGCAAGACAAATGACTCTCACACTGAATAATCAGTACACCAACCTGCTTAACTCTTGCATTTCCACTTACTCACCTCCCTATCTAGCATTACATCCTCAGCTGTAGCTCTGCAGCAAATTTAATAAACATCTGAAACCTCTTATGACATTATACATGCATTTATATAACTCTTTCACCAGTTCTCAACTACCTGCTATGCTTTTGTACACTTAAAAAAGCAGCAAAAGACTACAGAGAAGCTGAGTGATGTACTTAGAGCTTTCTCTGACAGGCTGTTCAATGAATTACTTTGCTTCATGTTAAACAAAAGCTCTCAGAGTATGGAACATCACATAAGACTTAAGCCTTTCACCTCACAATTCTGTTCTTACCCATTCAGTTTATTAAACCAGTTCCTCCCAGAACTACACTTGAATACTGCAGGCAGCCCCAATTTTTTTACTACTATTATTATTTTAATACCCCTCTCCCAGTCAATACACAATTTCATGCCTTTTGATTCAAAGAGCATAACTCATGATACAGAAAGGATAGGATTTTCTGCAAGACTGCCTTCAGAAAGCTTCCCCACCTGGGGAAATACACAAGTATGACCAATGTAAATGACAAAAAGGCTCACAGGCAGCTGGGGAGAATGAATAAAAGAAGGAATTTCACTTCAGACCACAGAATAGCTTGGGTAAGTGACATGCACCACAATTACATTACCGAAAAGGTTCATTAATTCTTCAAATGGACTTTTCAAACATGAACTCAGAGTCTAAGAAGGAAAGAGACATCACCTTTTAAAGCTTTTTAGATAGACTGATGCCATAAAAAGGAAAAGGTAGAAGGCCCCTATAAGGTAAACATGGGCAAACTGCATTTTCATTACTTTCTTCAAATGGAAAAGTTTTTTAACTTGCTAACTAGAAAATAACGATTTTATCTGTAGACTGTTACAGAAAGTAAGAGTACACCCAATTAAGAAATTTCAGAGGTGACCTTGCATTAAAGGACAAAGGCGACAGTATTGTTGCTATGTTAGGTACGAGGGCACCAGGGCACTCTTCCCCTCCCTTTCAAATACTTCTAGCCGTCACATCTTTCAGTCACCAAGTCTACACAACTCTGGCTCTGCTTCCAGCCTTGAAATGTCACTCACAAGAGCAAAGAGCTCATAGCCTGATACAAACAACATACATAAGAGGCTGATATAGTGTTACTTAAAACTTGGCTTTCCCTGTTATTCTGTTAAGACTGTCCCAAGAGAACCTCTTTTGCAAGCTGGTTATATCTAATTTGCCCTTAGCTTAATACAAAACAAGCCATCCAAAAACCCATGAAAACCTCAATTTAACTGCCTTTAGCAATAATGTGGAATTTATTTAGTGGTCAAGCAATAGTTGGACAAAATTTTTATCAGGTCTTGAGGAGGCTGTATGAGACAAGGTGTATATGGACAAATATCTGACTTCAAGTGACTTGATTCCTATGTTTTTCCCTTTTGGAAGAAGAGGGCTTTGCTGTTTATATATTTTAATCTGAACCACTCCCCCATGAGCTGACACAGATGAGTGGATTGAAGCATGAAGTCTCTTGAAGCAACAGCAGGCAGCAATACACTCATCTGCTCTGATGAATTTGGCATTGCAGCTTTTCTACTCCAAACCTCTGGATTCAAATCTTGTATTTCAGTCACAAGCAAAACAACCTTGGACAACATCATGTTGCTTGCATGCAACTCCCCCACTGCCCTTAAACCAGCACAAGCCATTGTAGCAACTTGATTTGAGCAAACAGGCTGTTTAAGGGAAACCAGAATGGGAAAACAAGTCCAGACATCTTTACCTCAGAAAAATCAAACTTGTACAAGCTGGTTGAGTGACATACTTGATATGGAATGCATGCTAGTTTATGTCATATCAATGAAAACCATTTGTGAGTACATCATTTGTCAGTACAACCAGTACAGATTTTCATTTATTCTTCCACTTCATACTACGTGTCTCTTTCTTCACAGATACTGCACCTGCCCACTGCCTCCTCTATTCACTGGCAGCAAGCTGGATGTAAGCATTATTTACAACAAAAACATTACCTTGTCACGTGTTCCTTCAGTCAATGAATCTGAAATTGTCAGCTTATGGGTATTACAGCACTGTCCAAGATTTCTGTTTCACTTTTCTGTTCAGCTTCCAGAAAAAACTGGTCAAGGAAAGGGAGGTTAAGAGTTGATATGAGATTCCTGAACACTCCTCACTGGCAGAGGGTTTGTCTTTGGGCAATTTCTAGAAAATAAGTGTCGGTAGATCCCTCTATGCAGATCTGTGGACTGCTGTACTTCTGCAACACAGACATACTAAAAGGAAAAATTAGGTTAAAGAAACATCCAGACTACACACCCTCTGCTCTTCTGGCAACTCTGCCCAAGGAGCCATTAACAATACAAAGAAAGACTGCATATTTCTTGTGAAAGAGCAATGTTAAAGGCTATGGCCTGTGATTCAAGTGGGAAAAACTGCTTCAAGCCATTCTAAAATAAGACATTCAAACCAGTATGTTTTAAAACATCTTTGAGAAGAACCTATCAGAAAAGACACAATCAATGTAACTCCTTTGGTTTTTCACAGATATAGCAATTGACACCATCCATTTTAAAATCCAATTTATACTTATCTCTATAAGCAAACCAGTAAAAAACTCAGTAATTACAGGAAAACATAGGTTTACCTGGCATGTTTTTGACATGGGTATATGTAGATCCAGAGCCCATCAATAAGTTCCTTTCACATCTCTAAGCACTGAGCTAGGAAAGGCCCAACTCCCCTAAAAGCAGCAGCAAAGCTGAAACCAAATACACAGATGTGTGAAGACAGAAATTAGGCCTCCCCCCAAAAAGGATTGGCATTGCTACTTCTTCATTCGGTGGGGAAAACAGAAGAGAAAAACATCTTCCTTTCAATGACAGTTCACTTGTATCAGGTGATTGTAGCAGCAGTACAAAATACAATGTTATGGTTAACAAAATGATAAACAGGGTAACAGCTGACAGACATGTTGTTGGCCCTTAGGAAGGCACTTAAAAATCTGGAAAACTGGAATGCTTCTTAGATGTCTTTTCTGGTGGGCAGGAAGAAGAAAGGAGGATCTCAAATCAACATTTTTGTGACTTCACTTCAGAGAATTCCCCTATAGAAGGTTTGAGTCTTCAGATTTCCTGGAGGTTTAAACAGAAAGAGCCAAAGACAACAAACATACTACACACCTAATCTTGCTCAGACATATGTTACAACAGAGCAAGCAGAGATTTCTTTTGTTTTTTTTAAATAGCTTCTGCAATTGCAGGTTGCACACCTTCACTTGCACTGGGAGATGCGTGGAATTGTGAATATTAACATCAAAATTTACTCCAGTAACCATTACACTTCTCCATTATGACAACAGAATCCCTACAAAAGTGAAGGCAAGCTAATCTTTCTCTGAAACAGAAGGCAACTTGCAAAGCCTTTTTGAACGGCAGTGAGCACAACAAACGCCCACACACTCAACAGTCACTGTATGAATTAATTTTTAACACATGAATCTTCTTTTCAGCCTGTGGTGAGATCTTTGTTGCCAGCATGCTGAACCTCAACTGTACAGTTTTAGGCACCAGTGATGCCACACCAAAAATACAGATTGCTGAAGATTGCTGAACTCTCAGCTACATGACCTCAGGAAGTGAATGCAAAGCGGAAAAAAGACATCCCTGTTTAAGAGTTGTCTTAGAGCATCCAAAATCAACGCTGTTCAAGATACACACATTTTGTGCAGTTATGCCTTCTTCCATTAAGGAAATGCCTGCCAGCAGCACACCCTCAGATTCAGCAGCAGCACTGGTATCAGCAGACAGACATAAAATAGGTATGCCAACAGCCATCTCCAGAACTTGGATATCCATCTCTCATACAGGTAAAAGTGCGTAAGGAATAGGGGCATAAGCTACCCTACAGCTATCAAAGCACTTTGAAGGTTGGAATTATTTCCTCTTCCAACCATTAACTTACTCAGTCATAATGCATTATTTAAAAATGGTCTTCTCTACTCAAAGTTAGCTTGAAATGTATTTTATCTGAACTACACAAATCCCAGCGAGGATGATTTACACTTCCAATAAGTTGTACCTCAACAGACTTCACATAGCTACTTACTTAATTTAGGCATTAAGAAACAAACTCCTAATTCAGCAAATCCTTAATAAAACCATTTAATGAATGGAGTAATAGTAACTAACTCATTCGCCCAAGGCCACAAAGTAGTAGAATTGCAGACAGTGCTTTTCATAGACTCATGGAATCATTTAGGTTGGAAAAGATCCGAGACCATCAAGTCCAACCTTGATCCAATCACTGCCATGTTAGCACTAAACCATGTTCCTAAGTGCCACACCCACATTTTGAACACTTCCAGGGATGGTAATTCCACCACCTCCTTCTCAACCTGTTCCAATGCCTAAACATCCTTTCAGTGAATAAGTACTAACATAGCTAGCACTGAACCTAAACCTCCCCTGATGCAACATGAGCTCCTAGCATGTCACTGGTTACCTGTGAGAAGAGACCAACCCCCAGCTGACTAGAACCTCCCTTCAAAGCTAAGACTAAACCATGA